>JAODAL010002195.1:0-202902 GCA_025379985.1 Phyllomedusa bahiana | reverse complement strand
GGACTTTAAAATTTTTACGATTAAACCTTTTTAAAAACTAGGGGGCCCTTTAGTGTTGAGCGTTTATTATGGGCAAAGTTGAAATCGGGCACGTTTTTTGTTGATCGAAATTTTTAGATCATGCGAAAAATTTGGGTTTTAAAATCCTTTGTGCAAACTATTAATACGCCCATTTTCGCCTTTCCCTGTCTTTTGGGGGCCAGAAATCATCTTACAGAATAGAGCGGGGTTGAGATGTGTGTGCGACGCAGACTGGGATGTGTATTTTTTGCATTGGCGGGAAAAAACCATACCCGTTTACATAAATACCCCTTCCCTTTTAAAAGATCAGGGTCCCCCGCTCTCATAGCAGTGGGACGTGCGCTCTGCCTGTGTCCAAAACAGCCAGGAAATTATTCTATTCTTCACAGAGAAAGCTCACGTAGCTGTGACCCTTACAACAGTTAAACAAGTTTGGGGAAGTTTTTATTTTGGGAGAGAATTTAAGGAGCATCTACCGCGTAAAGTCAGGAGGGAAGGGGGGGGGGGGGGGCCGGGGCGAAACAGAAAGCTCTTAAAGAATACTGGAATATTTACCAAACTGGGCCACAGATGAATCCCCCGGGTCGGGGGCACCTTTCCCCCCAGTTTTCCGGGAATCTCCCGCTGATTTAGGGGGGCCCGGGGGGGGGGTCCAACAAGCATGTAAAGTCCGCCGCCCCCCAGTGTTTTTTAGGGCAGGGGGCCGAGGCGCATGCGGGGCTGCGCCTAAAATTCGGCGCCGGAGGATGCACTCATACTGCGGGGAAAAGTCGCCGCACCTGGCCAGTTTTTAGGCGCAGGGGGGGGCCCAAGGGCGATGTGGGGCTGCGCCTATGATTCGCCCCCGGAGGAGCGCACTCATAATGGGGGGAAAAAAATTCCCTGCCCTCGCCAGGTGTTGGGGCACAGTGGGGGGACTGGGCCGTGCGGGACTTAGGCCCGTGGGGCCCGCGCCGAAAAACTTTCCGATCAGACAGACGGAACAGCGAGAAATCACCCACATGTCGGGCGGAGTATGAATAAAAAAACGCCTTTAAAAAGCGTTAAACCCATTCCAGGAAAAGAGCTAAAACCCTAAAAATAAAAAATACATAAACAAATCCTTTTCCCAAATTCCTTTTCAGAATAAGGAATTGGAATTGCCGGGAAAACAGAAATTTAAAAACTAAAAGCTATTCGTTTGGTGGGCATAAACCCGGCCAAATCAGAATGGGAGCGACAGTGAACCCTTAAAACCTATGGGGAAGTTTAGACCAATCAAATCCACGGGGGGAAAAGTTCAAAAAAACAGTAAAAATGCTGAAAGATGTTGGGTTAAGTACCGGGGTTTTTGGCTTCAGCCAATCAGAATAGAGCGACAGAGACCCATTCTACCTATGGAAAGTTTAGACCAAATCAAACCATGCGGGACGTTCAAAATACTGTAAAAATGCTGAAAAGGGGTGATTGTGAGCTACGGGGGCTCCAGCTCACCAATCAGAATAGGAGCGACAGAGACCCTTCTGCTAGGAAAAGTTTAGACCAACAAACCCCGGGGGAATAATTCAAATACATTTAAAAGACAAAAAAAGAGCTGTTTGGGCTGAGCTGCGGGGGCTTGGCTATCCCAGCCAATCAAGCCGAGTACTTCTCCCATTATAGTTATGGAGAATGGGCCCAATGCAATCCGCCAGGCCGTGCGGCAGGAAGTATTAAAAAAAAAATTATTTTTTTAAATGAAAACTTTATAGATAAAGAGCCAACCCCTTCTTTACAAAAAAAGCAGTTAAAAACCCGAACAAGCGTTTTCCCCAAACCCCCGGCCTACTAGGAATTGCAAAAAGAAGAACGCCTAAAATACAGTAAATTAAAAAATTTTTTTTAACTTTTCTCTTTGGTCGGCAAACCAGCCAATCAGAATTGGACGAAATGTCCCATTATAACCAGGGAGAAGAATCCCCAATCAGAATGGGAGCGAAATTCCCATTTATCCTTTGGAGAAAAATTGCCCAATCATATTCAAAGGCGGGCCCCGTTAAAATACAGTAAAATGCAAAACGAGCTGTTGGGTTGAAGCGGCGGGGGCTCGTCCGTTTAGCCAACAGAGCGCAGCTATTTTCTCATAAAGTTCTATGGGGAAGAAATTTAGCGCCTCGTGTTGGCTAAGTTAAAAGAGGCGCCGTTTTTTGGGACCAATGGGAAGCGGCGACGCTCCTATGGGTTTCTAAGAAATCTGAAATAAAAACTGTAACGGCCGAAAAAAAATTATAAGATAAAAAGTGGCCCGATTGTAATAAAATGAAAAATAAAATGGGGGTAACAAAAAAAAAAAATTAAATCAATAAATCATGTTATTTCTTTTTTTTCGTTACCAAGGATCAATAGTAGGGTGCTACAAAATAAAAAATAAACAGTTTTTTTTGATTTTTATTTTTTTTCATTTCCCCAATTTTCATTTTTTTATATCACATCGGGGCAAATTCTGTATGTTATATTTGATTTCGGCCAGTACAGTTTTTTTTCAGATTTCTTAGAAAACCCATAGGGGCGTCGCTCGCTCTCCCCTTTGGGCCAAATAACGGCCCTCTTTTAACTAACCAATCACAGAGCGCGCTCAGAATTTCTTTCCCCATGAAACTCTTTAGAAAGTAGCTCCGCCTGATTGGCTAAGTGGACGAGCCCCCGCGCTTTAACCAACACCGTTTCTGCATTTTACTGTATTTTGAACTGCCCCCCTTTGAATATGATTGGCAATTTTTCCAAGGATAAATGGGAATTTTCGCCCCATTCGGTGGGGTGGTTTTTTGCCGACCAATAGAATAGCTTAAACAATTTTAAATTTCTGTATTTCCCGGAAATTCTCTCTATTGCAAAACCCCCATGTAGCGCCGGTCTCGGGGGCCAAAAGCGTTGTTCGGGTTTTTAATGCTTTATTTGAAAGAAGGGGTTTGGTCTTTTTTAAATGTTTTCACTTTAAAAAAAATTATTTTTTTTATTAATACTTCATGCCGCACGGCGCTGAAAAGCCGAGATTTAGATGCCCCCTTCCCATGACTATAAGGGGGAAGTAGCTGCACTCTGATTTGGGTGGGTACCAAACCACCGCTAGCCAGCCAATCACTTTTTCTGTCTTTTTTTTCGTATTTTTAACTGTCCCCCTTTTTTTTTGATTGGCCAAACTTCTCCCTAGATAAAAAGGGTTTGTCGCTCCTATTTGATTGGTTTAAAACTCCTTCAAGGTTAGAATGGGCCACGTCGCCCTATTCTGATTTGGGCCAAATTTTCCCTAGGCTATAATGTGTCTTTGTCGCTCCCCATTCTGATTGGCTGGCTTTGCCGACCAAGAAAAAGCTTAACAATTTTTTAATTATGTATTCCCGGCAAAATTTTTCTATTGCAATTCCCTATGTAGCGCCGTCCGGCAAAACGCGTTGTTCGGGTTTTTTTAAAATGCTTTTTTTGTAAAAAATGGGTTTGCTCTTTTCTGACAAGTTTTACACTTTTTAAAATTTTTTTTTTAATTAATACTTCATGCCGACGGGGGGCTGAAGCCGAGATTTCAATGGGCCCTTCTCCCCATAAATATAATGGGAGAAGTAGCTGCGTCTGATTGCTGGGATACCAACCCCCCTAGATCGCCCCCCCCAATCAGCTCTTTTTCGTCTTTTTTTCTTATTTTTAATTACCCCCGTGGATTTGATTTTGGTCTAAACTTTCCAAAAAAAGGGTCTTTGTCGCTCCCATTCTGATTGGTCAATAGTTTTTCCAAGGTTTTAATGGGTCTCTGTCGCTCCTATTTTGATTGGCTGAGTACCAAGTCCCCCCAGCTTTAACCCTCAGCTTTTTTCACATTTTTACGATTTTGAACTGTCCCCCCTTTGATTTTGATTGGGCAACCTTCCCCCCAAAGGTTTTAAGGGTTTACGTCGCCCTATTTGTTGGTGTTTATGCCGACCAATGAGAATAGGTTTCAAATTTGAATTACATTTTTTTGGAACAAAACTCCCGCTGCACGGGCGGAGCGCCGAATTTTCTGCGCGTCTTCTATCTCTTCCTCGCATGTTCCGATCCGCTTTATTCCCTCTGCGGGGGATTTTGACCAAAAAAAAAAAGTCTGCTGTCGGGGCGCCGAGCCGCAACCCGGGGCCTCGCTTTTGCCCACCGCCTCGTTTTCATGCCTCGAAGTTTTTCGAGTACGCCGCGTCCCGCACCCCACCGCCCACCCCAGCCCAACCCGGGCCCCCCTGCCCGCCCCTTCATGCGGGGCCAGCTGAAAGTGGCAACGCTGGGCCCAACATGAATCCCCGCGTCCCAGGGGATTCGGGCTGGGAGGGCAGTATACCCCAAAAAAAAAAACGTAAGCCCGTCATACTGTCGCCCTTAGTGTAGACATTTCACTGCAAAAGCTTTTATTATTTAAAGTTTTTTATTGAAAATTTCCTGGATATTGGGGCCCCGAACTTATATTAGGATACCATCTTTCTAGTAAATGCAGGTCTCTTTGTTTGGCAAAACCCCACTTTTATTATCGTATAATTTCAGATAGGTGTTTTTTTTTCAATTTTTGCCCCTTTCCACTTTTTTTGATATTCCACCTTTCAGTTAAATTAGAATCCACAATTTGTAGTCAGCACAGGTTGATAGGGGCCAAAAAACCTTTTTTAAACCCAATACATTTTTAGGGACGTGTTTTTTCATTTGGTGCAGTACAGCTTTGTTCATTGAGGGACCTGCACTTAAAAGTGAATTAGGGAAATTTTTTAGCCCCCCACAGGTGAATTGAAAGGTGCCAAATAAATACCTTTGTATTATCCGAAAACATTACAGATACGTGTTTTTTTATCACTTTGGCGAACTACAACCCCCTTTTTTTTCCTTGAGCACCTTGCAACTTAAATGTAATACAGCAATTTTGTAGTACACCACATGGTTAATTGATAGGTGCCACAAAATATCTTTTATTATCCAGAATACATTACAGATACGTGTTATTTGCACTTTTGCCCAGTCCAGATTCGTTGATAGAGCCACCTTGCAGTTAAATTTGGAATCCAGCAATTGAGTAGATATACCACAGGGGAATTGATAGGTTGCCAAAAAATTACCTTTTTAATTATCCGAATACATTACAGGATTAACGGTTTTTTCACTTTGGGCGCACTACAAGCTTTTGTTCATTGAGGCACCTTGCACTTATAATGTGAAAACAGAAATTTTTGTAATTCACCACAGGTGAATTATAGGTGCCAAAAAATACTTTTTATTATCCGAAATACATTACAGATTACTGGTTTTTGCAATTTTGGCCCAGTCCAGATTTGTTTGTTAGAGCCATCCTTGCAGTTAAATTGAATCCAGCAATTGTGTAGTTCTTTACCACAGGTGCATTGATCAGGTGCCAAAAAATACCTTTATTATCCGAAACATTACAGATACGTGTTTTTTGCACTTTGCCCAGTCCAGATTGTTGATAGAGCCACCTTGCAGTTAAATTTGAATCCAGCAATTGTCTATTACCACAGGTGAATTGATAGGTGCCAAAAATTACCTTTATTATCCGAATACATTACAAGATGCGTGTTTTTCACTTTGGCGCACTACAGCCTTTGTTTTCATTTAGCACCTTGCACTTAAAATGTGAATACAGCAATTTTGTAGTCACCACAGTGAATTGATAGGTTGCCAAAAAATACCTTTTTATTTCCGAATCACATTTACAGATACGTGTTTTTTGCACTTTTGCCCAGTCCAGATTTGTTTGATAGAGCCACCTTGCAGTTAAATTTGAATCAAGCAATTGTTGATTACCACAGGTGAATAGATAGGTGCCAAAAATACCTATTATAATCAGAATACATTTCAGATACGTTGTTTTTTCACTTTGGCGCAGGGCCCAGCCTTTGTTGAAGATCTACTTTGCAGTGTAATTTGAATACAGCAATTTGTAGTCACCACAGGTGAATTTGAAAGTGTGCCAAAAATCCCTTTTAATATCCTTTATACATTTCAGACAGGTGTTTTTTTCGCATTTGGTGAGTCAAGCTTTGTGGATTAGATCTACTTTGCAGTTTAAATTTTAATCCAGCAATTCTGTTTTGATTTGAGGGATTTGAAGAATAGCTGTGATTTGCCGTCTTTTAATAAGAGACTTTCCAAAACTCTTCCATACCTTCTCAAATTTTTATATTTCTAAACATGGAGCGAAATTCAGGTGGTAAGCGAGCAAAGAGGGGGGTAGGACATGGAGGTAGAGGTACGAGAGAAGGTGCTTCTTCCAGTGCTGGTGACAACACGCATGCCAGCGGATCATCAGTTGCAGGACCGTCAGGCCTGTCATCGCTGGGTCAGGGCCCTGTGAATCTCAGTAATGAACAGCGTCGCCAATCTGTCCTTCAGTGGTTAATGCAACCTGCATCCAGCAGTCTTACCTCCTCGTACTCCCAGTCATGGCCACAAATGTCGTCATCAGCATCATCAGCATCCGTCCAACATGAAGCAGCCCAAATGTCAACTCGTGTACCCACCACTGTGGGTAATCCATTTTCTGAAGACCTCTTTGATGACAAAATGCGGTTGGGGTCAGAAGGCATGTTAAAAGATCAAGAGGCCAAAGAGGATGATTTTCTCCTCCTCTGATGCCCAGTTACTGATGCCATCAGAGGAGGAGAAGGAAGCCGGTCAATCGGCAAAAAATCCCGGGCGGTCGGCAACGCCTTGCAGTCCCTCTTGCTTGTAGCCCGCAGCTCTTGGATATGCAGAATGTCAGGACGACGAAGTCACCTGTGTGATGATGATGATGATGACGACATTGCTGATCCAACTGGTCTTTTCAGCAGAATTTGCTTGCGAGCGCTTCATCACTGGACGAGGAGGAAGACGATGGGGCAGTGTCAGTACGGGTTCTGCCTCAAAAAAAGGGAGAGGGCGGTCGCAGAAGTCCGCAGATATGATTCCGCCAGCCACGGTCTGCGCAAACCCTGATCCTCGCTTATCGCCGTCAATAAGGTCCAGGACCTCTCAAGCCTGGGCCTTCTTTGAGCAAGCCTCTGATTCACCCAGCGATGTCTTATGCCGCCTTTGCCGTAAACGCATAAGTAGAGGCAAGAACCTTAGGTGGTTAACCACCACCAACATGTCTAGTCACATGCAGCGAATGCATGAGTTGAAATGGAGGCAACACTTGGCCAAAAAAGGTCAGACCGACGCCGGGCCTCCAACCACTGTCACACCCTCTGTCTCCGCCTCCTCCTCCTCCGCCACCACCAAGCGTTCCTCAGCTGCCCATGTCTCTCAGAGTCATGATCAGGGATCAGCCTCCGCTTCAGCTTCCACCGTCGCCCGAGTACCACCAGCACCACCAGAGACCCATCCTACCCCTTCTCCTCCCGCCAGTTTGATGACCTGTATGCCGCACAGTGGCCAGTCTAGCAGCCAGCCTTCTGTCTTCCAGGTTTGGGAGCAGAAGAACCACTGTAACCCAAACCATCCCAAAGCCAAAAGCCTAGAATGTTCGGCATTGCCCACGTTTGGCCTTGGAAATGATTGCCTTATTTTTATATTTTTTTTCCGTCTGGTTAGAAACAAATGGGTTCCGCCACGCTATGGCCCTTGCCTGCCCCCAATACCAGATGCCGAGCAGGCATTTCTTTGCCAAAAAAGCCGTCCCAGCCCTGACCAGTCACATGCCAATCTAAAATTCAAGCGCTTGTCTACATTGTGGCCAGAAAACTCCATCTGACCACCGACACCATGGACTAGTAAGAGCACAGCCAATGCCGCAATATCTCTTGTAAGCTCACTGGCTGGTGAGCTGGGTGGATGTCTCTGGGGGTGATGGTGGCTCTCAAACTCGGCGCACGCTCTTCAAAACCGCAGGAAGGTGCACGGTTTCTTTCCCCCAAGGTCCTCTGGTGGCATCAAAAAAACACGTGCCCTGAGAAAACCAGGAGGTCCGTGTTGAAATTAATCTTCGTGTAGACCGTCCCACTCACAGGTCAGAGCTGTGGACGGCTCTCCGCAACGAACCGATCGTCTGGCTGGGTGACAATAAACTTGTGCCAGACAAGGTGTGTGGCGATAACGGGTGAAATCCTGCTGCCGCCCTTAAGTATCGGAAGGCTGGAGCAATCCCTTGCCTGCACATGTCATGACCCTTTCGTCCAGAAAATTCTAAAGAGCTCCTCGGGTCTGGACCTGAGTCTGCAGAGGAGGCTCTAAAGTCTAAGATCGCACTTCCGCCGTTCGCAAAACCCTGCATCGTCCCCCCTGGCCTGCGTGCAGCGTCAGCATCGGCCTCCCCATCAACCGTCTCATTGTTGACCGTGCAACACGCTGGAATTCCACCCTCCACATGCTCCATCGATTGTGGCACAGCGCAATGCATTAAGCAGTACGAAGTGACACATGGCCTGACAAGCAGCGTGCCGGACCCACGGGGTGTTGAAGCCACGCGAGAGTGGAGGGCAGGTGAAAGAGCTCTGCACCAACCTTGCCAGTTGTTGAAGAAGCCACCAAAATGTTCAGATGCAGACAATGCCCTTGTCAGCATGAGCCATTGTGGTGATCATAGTCTGTGAAAACAATCGTTTGGACACTCTGAAACAAACAGGACCCGCAGTGACGGAGAGGAGACGGAAACAAAAGCGGACACGGAGCCTTTTCTCCGTAAAATCCAAAAGGGCCCCATTTTCAAAATTTTAAAGGCCCTTCATTTCAGGGGTTTTCGGGATCCCAGGGCATGAAAGGGGGCCATCAGCTCTCGGGGTGCTCAACTCGGGCAAGTCAGGCTATTTGAAAGCGTGCCAAAGGGGAAAGCGGAGGGGAGGTTTTCCTGACACCGACGTTACTGACTCCCTCCCTTTGGGAAAGGGGTTGGCGCAAATTTGAGGCGGAGGAGGAAGATGGGGAAGTCATTTTGTTTGGCCCCCGCCCCCAGGGGTTTTTGGGAAATCAAGGCTCCACCCTCCCCAATGGTTTTGGGGTGCCCTTTTCCCCCAAACATGTCCCGCAAAAATCATCAAAATAAAACAACAGTTAGGGGGGGCCACCCCCCTGGATCCCCAGTACAAAAAAAAAACTAAAAAGCATTTCCTTCCACCCCCCCCCAAAATAGGAGAAAAAATGCAGGAAATGAGCCCTTGCTGTTTGATCAACTGGAACTCGTTGCTCTGTTTTCCCGTTCCCCAAATGTCACGGGGGAACAACATCGCGACGTACAGCTTTAAGTGCCAATAGCCGTAGCGGAAGCAGCAGCAGCAAAGGTGGCAGAAGCCTAATGGGGGGCCCTCTGGCAATCTTTATTTCCACCTCACCAACCCATGCAATCGGGCACACACCCAAAACCCCCAGAGACCACTTAAGATCATGGGGAAAAGACTACGTTTTTAAACACCGGGGTGTTTTTGTATGTGTTCCGGCCCCAATAACTTCGGGGTATCCAAAAAGGGAAACGAATGGCCGAGCTCGCTCGCCAGCCATAGGGTGTTGTCCTGCCCACAGCCGCGTATTTTGGGGGCCCACCCACACAGCTGGGGGAGTCTTACAGAAACGCATCGGCTTCCACAATAATTTTGAATCGTTTGACTTTCTCAAGATAAAATCAGGCATGGACTCGATGGTTGTGGCCCCAATTGCCGAGGTCACCGATTTTTCCCGGTCTCTTCACTTTCCCTTTTTCAAACAGAAATGGTTCTTGAAAATTTTTTTTTTAAAGATCATTTCTTTCTGCAATTTTTATTCTCTTTTCCCAACAGTTCATTTTGCTCGTTTTGCTGTGGGAGACTGAAAAAGCAGAAGGTTTCATGACAACACCGTATTCCATTTATCACTTTATTTTTAGAAGTTTTCGCATTGCCAATGGTTTTGGGTCTTTTTGCTGTGAGATACACAAAATTTTAGGCCCTTTGGAACAGAAGGGGGGTTTTTTAAGTGGCATTTCTCCCTCACAATTTTTTAGTGCTGAGGTCTATTTAAAATTTTTTTTGGGGTAGTAGCTGGAGATACGCAATAATCAGGTTTTTTGGAACAAAATGTGGCTTTTAAGTGGCTTTCCCCCTAACAAATTTTTAATAGTGGCTGAAAATCATTTTTAAATTTTTTGGGCTGTTGCTGTGAGATACGCAAAAATTAGGGGCCTTTGGAACAAAAGGGCTTCTAAGGGGGCATTTCTCCCCTCACAATTTTTAACAGGGGGCTGAGAAGTCATTTTTTTAATTTTTTGGGTATGCGCTTTGAAATGCGCAAAAAACCAGGTCGTTTTAAAAAAAATGTTGTTTCTAAAGACATTTTTTCTCACTTTGTCCAAAAGTGGCTAAAGGGTCATTTTTGAATTTTTGGGGGTTTTTGCTGTGACATAGCTTAAAAAAGGGGTCCTATTAAAAAAAATTTTTTGTTTCTACGACATTTGTTCTTCCCCAATTGTCCAAATGGCTCAAGGGAATGTTTGAATTTTTTGGGGGTATTTTGCTGGGGACATCAACTAACTACAGGTCCTTTTAAAAAAAAAAATTTTGTTTCTAACAACATTTGTTCTTCACAATTGTCCAAAGGGGCTAAAGGGGTATCTTTGATTTTTTTGGGGGCATTTTGCTTGACATGCAGCATACAAGGGTCCATTATAAAAAATGTTTTTTTTTTAACAGACTTTTTTTTTCAAAATTGTCCAAAGGGGCTCAAGGGTCAGCTTTGAATTTTTGGGGGCATTTTGCGTGACAGCAGCTATACCGGTCCTTTTAAAAAAATTTTTTTTTTCTAACAGACATTTGTTTTTCCCAAAATTTGTAAAAAGTGGCTCAGGGGTCATGTTTGGAATTTTTTGGGGCTTTTTTCTGTCATGCAGCTATACTAAGGTCCTTTTAAAAAAAAAATGTTTTTTTCTAACAGACATTTGTTTTTACAATGGAAAGAGGGGCTCAAGGGTGATGGTCTGTCGAAACGGGAATGGGTGGACACTTTTTAATGGACACAATTCAAAAAAAATTTTTTTGCAAGATCTTTAACATAGCTATCAATCCGTATTAGACAACCCTTTTAATAAAATTTAAAAAAAGAAAACAAAGACATGGGGGATTCCCCTTTTTTTTAAAAAAAAGTGTTTTCTAGAATTAAACTACTAAAAAACTTCATGTTCAAAAAGCTGGTAAAAAAAATTTCCCCTTTAATTGTACAAGGGGGGTACAGGAAAAATTAAAACCCAAATTTGGTTTTTCAAGGGGCATGGAGTATGGGCAAAGGACAGAAACAAAATACGAGACCATTTCCTCCCAGCACGTTGAGTAAAAGAGAAAAAGACTGCCCCAAAAAAAGGGACCGGGGGGTAACAGGAGCGTTAACCCCCCGATTTCCAAGTGAAACTCAAATTGGGCCGCCTCATACGGGGGGCAAGCGAACCCAGGACAGGGGGAGTTAGTCCGTGAAACTAAAAAGGGGTTGAAAAAAAACCCCTTATCCGCCTTTTTCATCTGGGGGTCATCAGGTTTGTGGGTCATGCTGTGGCCCAGGACAGGTATAGTCAAAAGTCCTGAAAATAAAAGGTGGGTTGAAAAAACCTTTTTTTCCCGGGACTTTTTTAAATTTTGGGGGTCAGAAAAAGGTTTTTTAAAGGCAACTGAGTCCAGGACGGTATAGTCAATTCCGTGAAACTAAAAAGGTGGTTTAAAGACCCTTTTCCCGGCACTTTTAATTTGAGGGCAGACAGGGGTTTAATGGTATACTGCGGTCCAGGGGCAGGGATATCAATGTCCAGTTTAACTAAAAAGGGGGTTGAAAGACTCCTTTTTCCGGGACTTTTTAGATCTGGGGGCAGGCGGTTTTTGGGGTCAGCTGCTTCCAGGACAAAGGGTATTTAAGCCAGTTTTAAGTAAAATGATGGTTCAAATCATACTGCCTTCTGGCCTTTTTAATTTGTGGCTGGGGCATACAGGTTTTAAAGGGGCATGCTGTGTGCAAGATAGGGATAGTGAATGGTCTGTGATTTTTTTTTTGTGGGCTTTTATAACCTAATGTGTTGCCTAAGAGTACAGGATCCTTTTTTGGGTTGTGGGTGTTTTAACCAGCTTCCCCACCCTGTTTGGGTGTAAGAATGAAGGTGTTTTTTGTTTCTCCCCATAACTTTAAGGTCACGATCATAATCTTCATCGACCTCGAATATCTTGTCGAGATGGCAACTATTGACCATCGACCGATGTCGATGGCCAACGTAATCGCTCAACACTAATAAATGTATTTTGGCCACGTCTCTGACACAATAATGATTCCCAAAGATCCAGCAAAAGTTATTTCTTAGTTGGTTCTCAAATAACTTATTATATCTTATTGATAATACGGTAAGTCTTAGGGTACTTCACCATGTACGCGGTGCGTACAGTTGCCCGCAGTACTCGTGTCTTTTCAGGAGCACGCGCTGAAACGCGCTTTTCCCGTGGGGCGGGGGCAGGCCCCCGGCCCCTTGACATCATTATCGCGCGAATCGAATACTCCCCGCGCGACAATGATCATATTTTAGGGGCGGGGAGGAAGGCGAATCCCTAGTTCAGTGGACTTGAGTGAGGGGTGGGGCTTTTTTTTGGTACCACTTTTTAAATACTTTCGACTTTTTTTTTCAAATTTTTTTTCCAATTTTAAGGACATAAAATGCCCAAAAAACCCGCAATTTTGGCATTTGAAATTTGTTTCTTTTACGGCGTCAGCGTACAGGAAAAAGAGTTTATTTTAAAAATTTGGGTTTTTTGGACTTTGACACCAAATATGTGTAACTTTTTTATTGTTTTATTTTTTATTTTTAAAATGGCAAAAAAAGAGGGGTGATTTGAACTTTTAAATTTTTTTTTTTTTTTTTACACATTAAAACCTTAATTTTTTTTTTTTATTGTAACTTTGAGTCCCCCTAGGATGCTTCACCACTAGTGGCTGCGATCATTTATACAGAATAATGCATTGTATACATAATGTATTAGGGTGTACCAAAATGGCTGTTTCCCCACTTCCTGCCTGCAGGAAGTAGTAAAACCGAAAACATGGCGGCAATGGAAACCTTCACAAGGCTTCCAGCTGCTATGTTCACCGATTGTAACAATGCGATTTTGACGCAGGGATCCAATCGGAGTGAGGAGCAGTGTGCGGCACCGTTTCTCATTCATTTAGATGCCATGGACATGTTTGCCGCGGCATCTAAATGGTTAAACAGCGCAAGATGGTAGCGGCTCCATCCCACGCTGTAACCGACGGGTGTTAGCTGCAATTAGCAGCTGACACCCGACGGCTACTCATACATCCAGGGTCGTTAAGGGGATAAAGATCTGATAGAGCCTGTCTTTGGCAGGACGTAGTAGGCTTCTTTACATGGCAATCTCAGAGGTCATCTAGAAGGATAAATGGCTAGAATTGGAGCTAACACTGATCCCACTGCTCTTCTTGTACTGTTTGGGCGCCGTTTGCTGCATCACTGGGTCTATGTAACCCAGCGATATAGCTTCACGGTGAGAAAAGGCCCAGTGGGTTTCCTTAGTTAACATGCCTGGTTGAAAGTGTGGACTCTGCAACCCTTGTAGCTATGCCACTTTGCGTAGCTGGCATCCTGCTGTATCAGTTATGATAAAATAATTTCTTAGACCCTAAGGGAAAAAACATACAGGACAGATTTGCTGCAGAAATTTTCAGCAGTAAATCTGCAAGTAAATCTCCTGATAAAATTCTTCAACAGATTATGTGTATTTTACCCTATGAAACTCAAAGGGACAAATCTGCATTAGAAATTGGCATGCTCCTGATTTAAAAATTTGCATTTCCGGTCAATATCCATACAGTAAATTTCTGCCACATAGGCTTGAAATTAGTAAAATCGCATCCACTTCATTGATTTTGTTATTCATTGTGGATGTTCCCTATTCAAATCTACATAGAAAGTCTGCAGCAAATGATGTGTATTTCCCCTTTTATGTCTCAAACAGTAAAAGTGCCCCCAAATGGCTGTATGACTTATGTTGTGTACCAAGTTTCTTCTTTTGTGTTAACTAGAGATGGCCGAATTTCTCAAAAATTCGATACGCCGACTTCGCCGAATTTTCCGGCAAAATTCGTTTCGGTCCAAATTACTTCGGCACGAATCGCGTTAAAAAACAGCTTGAGGTCAGAGAGTGGCACAATGACAGTGTGGAGGTGGGTGGCAATACCAGTCCCTGGTAAAGATGGTTGATGGCAGATGGAGAAACTGTCAGCAGATGTGTGGCATCAGACGGGTGGTGGCATCAGAATTGTGGCTGAGGCAGGTAGTTTGAATCCAGACTCATTTCTCAAAGTTTTGGTGAGGCGTCATGGCTGATGTAATCTGACGCCTAAGGCATTGATGTGTGGAAATCCTGGCCGATCCACGCTTGATTCATCTTGACAAAGGTCAATCGTTCCACATATCCCGTGGACAAGCGGGTTCTCCTTGGGGTAACGATGGCCCCCACCGCACTGAACACCCGCTTTGATGCCACACTACTGACCGGGCAGGACAGCTTCTCCACTGCAAACTCAGCAAGTTGCGGCCACACATCCAGTTTGGCTGCCCAGTAGTCTTCTAACTGGGGTGGCAGAGTGCATCTGGAACAGGAAATGAAGGCAAAGAGAAACAGCTCCCTTCTGCAGAGGTGGTGGAGCCTTGACTGGTTGCAATGGCATGCGTGCCACTGGCTGCTGCTGCGGCGGCAGCAGGATGGACCACCAACGTTAGCTCCCTGGCCACGCTTCACTTTCTGCCCACAGATTCTACCTATACCCATATTCGGCTCCTCTGGTGTCTTAGCAAAAAACTGCCACACCGCCGAGTAGCTGATTTTACTACTACCGCCGCTGCCTCGCTGAGCCCCTGTGCCGCTAATTTCTTGACCTGCGAAGCGGGTTTTCTACCCCGTGGCCGCTTGGCTCCTGACCTCACACTGCTGCTACCCTGCTGACTCACGGCCACACAATCCACTTGCTGGCTGCGCCGCTGCCTAAGGCATAAGCTGGCGCCCTCTTCTCCTGACGATGATGAATCCCTTGCTTTGTCGGGGTTGTGAAGCGACAATACCCGGGTCAGTCAGTCACTCCCAATCAGATAGCATGTGTGCACAGCGCCAAGAATGACACAGATACAAAGTTCCGTTTCAAACCCAGCTCATGCTCTCACCCTGGTCCGACCAGCACTTCCGGGGTTTATTCAGTGCACAAGTATTTAACAGGAAAGGAAGAGGGCATGGTTTAAGGCATGGTTATTATTGCAACAAATCAGACATCTTCTGCTTTCTACTTCTTATTGGTTAGATTAACCGCAGTATTAACGTCATCTCGGGTGGTTTCCAATAAGTCATCTTGTTTCCTGTAAATTATCTGATTTCCAGTAAGTCATCTGATTTCCATCAGTCTTGACGTCATCTTTGGGTGCGGTGCACAGGATGTCGGGCCATCTTATCTTGCACAGTTACTTATAGCTAGCAGTTTAGTAGCAAGGGAAAAAATAGGATTTGAAGCATATAAAAGTATAAAAGTATAAAAGGATACAACACTCATATATATATGTATATCAGACCTGACAATCCCCCTAAATACTTTTTTTTCCTAATCTTGTGTGAACTTCATGATCTGTTCCAATGTGCTTCGTTCCTCTTCACCTCTTGGGTGACAACCATGCATTGGCAGATAGCCTCCACTTAAAGGTCTTTCACATAGGAAAGTCAATCCTCACTATCCTAAATTAACCCTGTGTATTCTGGGTGGGATCGTCAGGTCATCATACATGCATCATTGGTTTTCATATCGATATCGGGCCTGCCATCAGGTGGATCCATTCTGGTGATTTACAAATATTTCCCTTTTGTGCCTGCCTCTATGTTTTTCGTCATCATTCTTCTGATACAGGGATAACCAAATAGAGAGTATCATTCAGTACCAAGAAGAACACAGCTCCTATAGCAATCCCTATTTGGTCAACATTTCCTCCATCCATTGTCCATGAGGTGAACCAATCACCCAAGAGTTAGTTATTCCCAGGAGTGTTTCTTAAGTTCTACGATAGGTCACAATTTGGGAGATGGCACTATGGCTTTTTCCATTGACACCCGTGTTATCGGGATATATCTACAGCATACTCTCTATCGGCACAGACTACCTCCCTTTTCTGCTAGTATCATCAACTGAGCCAATCGGTTCTGCAGGGTCATTCTGGGTTTGGTCCTAACTCTTCAACTTCCCAAGAAAGCATCTCTACTATAGTTTACAAACCTTTGTTGATTATCAGTACAAGTAATTGATCCAGCTACATCTAATTTAGGTGGCCAAAAAATCGATTCCCAACCTCCAAGTACTTGATCCTGGCTTTAAAGTCATCTGGACCCCCCCCTTGGGACTCCTATGCATCTATAAAAATTGCTAATCAAAACGATTCCCGCGGTCGATTACTTTCTGCCTAACTTCGTGTAGATCCTACATTTCCCGCATCATCCTGGGGTTCCCAAGAGTATTCTAAAGGGCATTAGCAACTTTATTTTTAGGTACATTTCCTTGTCAACACATGGGCCACAGTACTATAATCCAAATGACCAAGTATTCCCAGTTTAGGTCCAGATTTACCCAGAAAACAGTAGGTTCTGCTGCCCCCCACTGTACACCGTCAGAGTGAGTAACATAGAAAGGATATAGAACTTCATGATTCACTAAGACTCGTCTGCAGTGGAGCGTGTATCCCAGGTGTTTTTTTCCCTTCCAATTGACAGCGTGGGGTAAGCAGGAGGACTTTATAAGGACCTTCAATCCCTGGGGTCAAGACAGTTTTTCCTAATAGGCTTCTTCAATACACTTATCTCCGGGTGCCAAAGGCTGTGGTACCACTTCCTCACCTGAGGACTCTGGAAGGGAAGCAGAAACTATAGAATGGTGATAGTCAATTTCTTTAGCAAGTTCGACAACAAATTTTTGACCACTTTATCATGTGATTCTGATAGCTCCTGGGTTTTTGATCTCCTCCCTATCTTGGGGGGCTCCAAAACGATTCATATGGGTTAACCCATGTCTAGCCTGGGTGTAATGTCCTGACGGTGATACAAGGCAATGGGCATAATCCTGGGCCATATCTAATGGACTTCCCTGACTCTTTTTTAGCAATGTGTTCTTCAGTTCGCATTCATCCTCTCCACCTTCCTGACTCTGGGGATGATATGGGGTAAGGGAATCCTACACCGGCTCCTAACATCGCCCATAATTCTGCAGTAAATCGTGCTGTAAATGCTGGACCTGATCACTTTCTTTCCAACAACTTTGGGTATTCCAAATAAGACAACCTCTGTGATCAATTCTTACTGTGACTCTAGCTGTTCATGTTGGGACGTGGTATGCCTCAGCCATCCTGAAAACATGTCTACTACCACTAGGACATATTCATATTTGGCCTCGACTTGGGAAGCCTTAATGTGGTCCACTTGTATCCTTTGGAATGGGTAAACAAGGCTTGGCCAAGTGGTTGTGTGGCACCTTCGCTGTTTTGGGCCGAGTGCAAGTTTTGCAAATTTGACGAGCTCTGTTGTAGGCTGTGATTGTTGTTGATATTCCAGGTGCATAGTAAAACTTCTTGACATAGGCTAAGCCGGTGTTTTTCCTCTGTGAGTGATGCCATGTGCCCATGTTGCTACGCTGGTACATTCGTTTTGGGAAGCAAATGAGTCCATCTTCCTTCCAGATGCCAGTCTCCATCTTGGCATCCTTGATCCTTCTATTCTTTCCTTTCTTCCTTTGACGGGTGAACTTGTCTGCCCTTAATTTGTCATTAGCGTCTAGACCCAGGCCAAGTTGTCTCTGTGTCCGTCGGTCTCTGCAGTCGTTCATCTCCTGAATTGCCTTCTTCCGGGCTCTGGTATCACCATGATAGGCACTGCTTTGGGTTACGTGCCACCTGCCTGAAAATTCCCTAAGGCAGCCTGTTTGGCTGCTTGATCTGCCAATTGAGTTCCTCTGTCGCCTTAGAGTTTACTTTTTCCATGCGCCTTGACCTTGATATTGCAACTTCTGTAGGCTTTCAGGATGGATTCCATGAGGCTCTGATGCGTTATGCATGCGCACCGGGTTCCTCTGCAGTGATAAACCTCTATTCTTCCAAAGATCCCAAAGTCATGCTATGCCAGTGGCATAATCTTGAGTCTGTCCTTGATGTTGGCTCTTAGTCCACTGCCATGTTGCAGGCCAATGAAGGCTAGCAGCGCTGCTTCTGGCCACATTGGGCAGGCAGTGCTTCAGCCATCCGGACTTCTGTCTCAGAGGTGACTGCAATATCCTTGTGATACCTACTGGCATGGTCAGCAACGGCGGCCACCCTCCATTAGTTCCCAAGGTCTGCATTTGGAGTTCAGTCTCTTTCACATTGATGGTGCAGAAATTTTGAGATTGCAGAGCTGCAGCCAGTCGTGGGGAAAGTGTTTCAGGTTTTATTTCAGGGCCGCCTCGTCATACCCCCCCCCCCCCCCCCCCCTGGAATTGGCAGTATGGTGGCAGGATTAAGTGTGTGACAGTTCTGGAACGTGATAATTAGAAGGCAACATCAAGACACTGAAATCATACTGTACTGGTGTTGAGAACGGTTGATACACTTGAGTTTTTGACCAGATTTGGCATAATTGGTAACACACACCGCAACACTGTCTTGGTCTGGGTCCCCCCCCCTGAACCTGAGGTCATACATCATTACTTTTCTTTTTCTTCCCATCTTTCTTCTCCTTGACCAGTGCTTTATGGAACCTTTTGGCAATAATAACAACTTCCTTCAGTGGTAAGTCACCAGTTTTCAACCTGAACAGAGTTAATTCTTGGTCCTTTAATGTTCTTGTACCCATCCATGAATGCACGGGTCAGCAAAGAGGCATGGTCTTGTTTTGAACTGAGAATCCCCTAAATATTTCAATTGTTGCGTGATGCGAGCTGCATAATTTGTCCACAGATTCCATCTTCTTACTTGTTGGACTCTTAGCTTGACACAGATTGGTCTGTAGCATGTCCTTGCCCATCTCTTCACTGCTCACATAATTTCACGCCATGAGTCCCAAGAATCCGTGGAGGTGAGTCGAGCATCAGCCAGATTGCCTTTATTATAGGTAATTAGCTATCTGTAGCCTAATTTCAAGTTATGGCCCATAAGATCCCGCCACGTCGCTGCATAGTCTTCTTATTTGCACCAGTCTCTATAAAAGGAATAGGGTGCTTTTCAGGTCTCGGAGCTGATTCACCAGTTTGGGTAAACTTGACATACCTGAGGTTTCATCCTCGGTTTTCTGGGCTTGTGCAGGCCTAAAAAGGCTTTTTGGAGTAAATGGATTATATCTAGAACATTGATTATACAATATTCAAAGGAATCAACTTCAGAGAATTGTGGCTGGAAGTAGGTGGTGTAGTGCTGCTGACATCGGATATGCTTTGCGTCCATCCGTGCGTAGCATGGCTTCTCTTCACAGCAACAGCGGCAATCTGGAGAACTGGCCAACGATCTTGATTTCACTAACGTGGTGGTTTTTGGTGCAATGTATTGTTTGCACTATGTCCGCCCACTTCTTCTATACAGTCACTCATAGGTACCCAAAGATGCTAGAAAAAAATTAGTGGCAGAGCTATTGAATCTGTCCTGGCATGCATTCCCTAGGCTCACATTGGATCCTACACTAGAGCTGCCATATGCTGACCTGAGCAAAGCGGCGACTGTCCTTCAGGTGTTTCTTCATATATTGGGCCTACAGCATGGATCAGGATAGAGCAGGGAGGCGACCAGGCAGTTGGGACAGCTATATCCCCCTACTTCACTCTGTTACCTTGGCTACTCAGTCCTGCCTGTCTGCTTGTATCTGGGGACCTCCAAGTTCTAACATCCGGCGGCTAATCCCGACCTATGCTCCAAGTCTGAGTTAGCAGCATTTATACCATGGCTTCCACATTAAGCGTACCAAGGTCACCATAACCCACACGAAAGTGATCTGTCCCCTTGATACCGTGGTGTACATTTTCGAAACACCCCCGTCCATTGTTTCTGTAATGGAGGATCCCCTATCTCGGAACCGGGTGGGTCATATGAGACCGAGGCATGGTACTGTCCGCGAGGCGGGACCAGGGACATCATTCGAGAATAGTGGTAATATCAGATAATTGGAGTTCGGGATCTGACATCATGAGTCGGGTTCAGCCAGTTGGGCTTCCTGGCTGTGTAAACTGGGGAACAAAGAACAACCAAAGGAAATGCTTTAGCCTCCTCTGGTGCTGTGGCCTAGCGGAGCCCTGTATAATAAGATCCGGAAGTCTTATTACCGGATACAGGTGTGTGTTACCGGGTTCCGGTGGGTAAACCAAGAATGGCGTGGAAGAGGAATTCCAGTTGGCATACCATGAATGGCTGCCAAGGTGTGCACAAGATGGCCGCCAGGGGAAGTTCCTGTTGCCCCACCTCCGCCGCACCCCAAAGAAGACATTGCAACGGAAGCAGGGCAGGACATACCGCAGATGAGGGCGTGTGCCCCACCAACGGACGAACGTTTCACGGAGTCCGGGTTTCTGCAACCCACACGTGGAGCCGGTCACCCTTCCGGTCCATTTCCAGCCAGCGCCATCAATAAGGGCGTGGCCGCATCACCAGTTGCATTACATTTAATTTTGGCACATCAGAATTTTACATAACCAAACAGCATTTCAGCTTTTTTTCCCATCTCCTCCTTCTCTCTTACTTCTGCAATATCCTTCAACTTGTAAAGCCCTCGTCAACTCTGAAATGACCTGTGCAGCTTCTAGCATGCCTCTTTTCTGTGTTAAGTATATGATCAGTCCACATCTGGGCTGCAGTCAGCGTCTGATGGCAATCCAGCAATTTGTACAAGCGACCTCATCTTCTTTCACAGTATTCTTTCTTCTCTCGCCCTGACCCTATTCTAACTGCCTTCTGTGGCCCCACAGGGAGGGTCTGTTTTCGTTTAAAAATAGACGCAACATATTACTAATCAAGAATACAACACCAGTGCAGCTGCACACTATTGGTTAAACTCACAGTTAATCACCCAAGATCACCTTCCTCGGTTAGCAGGATCTTGTATTGGGGCTCCCAACCCCAAACTGCAGTTCACGTGTACCTTACCACGACCGAAATGGAGTAATTTTTCTACCAAGTCCTAGGGAACTTATGTAACCGTAAGGGCCCTGTTGAACACCTGCTCCTGGTCACCTTTTTCCCGGAAAGACAGCCTAAACCCAGTAAATATGTACGGCATTAAACACAATACTTTTTTAACCTAACAGACAACTTTCCCTTTTTATTTCTCACTGTACTCAGCTGTCTTTTACCTCCTCTGTCTAATTCCAGTTAATCGTATGCAGTAACATGACCGAACTCTGAGCCGTACGTGTAACGAAGATTCCACAGTGCTGCGGTTCTAGATCACGGAAGACGAGACACAAATGTTCTGTACCACTCAGACGTTCAACCCACGCCCCGTCTTAACAACCGGAGTACTAACTATCACTTCCACTCCAGGCAAGTAAACACATATCAGAATATGAGTAACTTACGTGATTCAGTGAGGTTGCGCAAGCCTCATCAATGGGACAGGAGTTTCGTCCGGCAGTCCTGCAGGTCAGCAGGCTGCTGGGCCTCCTCTCAGGGGCACATTGGCGCAAATTGTCGGGGTCGTGAAGCGACAATACCCGGTCAGTCAGTCATCCTCCACTCAGATACATGTGTGCACCAGCGCCAAGAATGACACAGAGACAAAGTTCCGTTTCAAACCCTGCTATGCTCTCACCCTGTCCGACCACACTTCGGGGTTTATTCATGCACAAGGTATTTAACAGAAAGGAAGACGGCATGGTTTAAGGCATGTTATTATTGCAACAAATCGACATCTCTGCTGACTACTTCTCTATTGGTTTAGATTAACAACAGTATTTATGACCATCTCGGGGGGTTTCCAGTAAGTCATCTGGTTTTCCTGTAAATTATCTGATTTCCAGTAAGTCATCTGATTTCCATCAGTCTTGACGTCATCTTTGGGTGCGGTGCACAGGATGTCGACGCCATCTTATCTTGCACAGTTACTTATAGCTAGCAGTTTAGTAGTAAGGGAAAAATTAGGATTTGAAGCATATAAAAGTATAAAAATATAAAAAGATACAACACTCCTATATATGTATATCATACCTGACAGCTTCACCCGGCTCCCGAGTGCGGTCGGCTACATCATCATCAATTTGTGTTTCATCGTAAATGCGGTCCTCATCACCGGTCTTGGTATGTAGAGGCTGACCCCTCACAACATGACCTCCCATGCCACTCTCCACTTCTATACTTTGCCACCTACTGCAAGAAGCAGGGGATATTGGCCCCATTTCTTCGCTGCCAAGTAGCTACTGACTGCCTTCCTCAAATTGTTCATCCTCGCTGTACAGACCACATAGTAGATCTCTGGCTGAGGGAACCGGGTGGGACAGAGGCGGGTTGAGGACAGGTGAGCGCCGCTGACCCGCTCCCGAGCCATGCCAACTAAGGGTTGTGTCTGAAGTTCCCACCGACTCTTGGCTGGGGTTGTCAGATGTCATCTGGGAGGAAGTGGATGACCTAGTCAACCAATCAAGAACCATTGGGTTGCTGAACAACACACGGCTACTAGATGACAGTGGCAGTTATGGCCTCACCGAGTGACCCCTCCTGCGACATCCCCTTGCTGTGCTGCGACCTGGGCCTGCTCCAGGAATGTTTGTGCCACTGCCACTCGCAGGTGAAGAGCCTGCCACCTCTCTGTCTGACATACTGTTTGTTCTAAAATGTACAGACTCTGTTTAATGAAGATATCTGTATATGATAAATACACACCCTGTATTTGACTCCAAATGAACCCACTAACAAGCTTGGGTAACCCTTGGATATAAATTGCACTCCACAAATGGGCAGGAAAAATTTACTTGTATGTGCCGTTTAAAAACACTGTGTATTTTACTGAATATAAAAGCACAAACAGGCTTAATTAACCTTCGGATATGAATTATGCTACAGGCAAAATTTCTTCTTTGGCGGTAAAAAAGAACGTTTCTTTAACTGAATACAACTGCAGAAAAATACTTAGTTAACCCTTGGATGTAAATTGCGCAAAAGAAATGTGCTGCCAACAATTACCAGCTTTGTAGCGTGTTAAAACGGCATGTATTTTACGGAACACAACAACAGAAAAACTCGTAATTAACCTTCGGATATGAATTATGCTACAGGTAAAATTTCTCCTTTGGCGGTGAAAAAGAACGTTTCTTTTAGTAACCAAAACAGCAGAACAACACTTAATTAAACCCTGGATCTAAATTGCGCAAAAGAAAGGAGCAACCAAATATTAAATGGTATTTGGATTGTAAAAACGCTGTTTCTTTAACTGATTACAACAGGAACAGGCTTAGATAACCCTTGGATATTCAATGTGCTGTGAGCAGATAGCATTAAAATGTATATGCAGCTGAATTGGACGCACACTGGACTTCAGTTCCAATACCCTACAAAATCAGAATTAGAACGTAAGAGAAGCAGTCTCTGAGACAAGATGTGACACTCCCCCAAAAATCGCTGTATAAAAGTGAGTTCTTTAGTATGAGATATCATAAGCAGCCGCAGCAGCACCTTCCCTACTCAGCACAGTGAGAGCGGTATGAGCTGCCAGCGTCGCGCCCAGACTTATATAGTGCAGTGACGTCACAGAATCCCGCCGGTCTCTGATTGGCTTCATCTCTGCACATGTCATGTGCCTTTCTTCCTCCCAGACTTCTTTGCCCCATGTAACGCCATGTGCTCGCAGCCATTTTATCAATCAAAAGCTCGCTTCATTCCCGCGAATCACCCCAAACTTCGACTTCGTTCAGAATCGAATTTTTCCTGAAATTCTAAACGAATTCCACTTCATTAGAATCAATTCGCCCATCTCTAGTGTCAACATATTGTAGGTTAGTAAACCCCAATATAGTAGGTAGGCACACTCCCAATATAGTAGATAGGCATACCCCCAAAATTAGGTAGGCAGAGAGGTAAACCCCCTTCTAGTCAGGTATATAGGCCCCTGGTAGATAGATATAAAGTCCTCTGTAGGTAGGTATATAGACCACCTATATGTAGTTATAGCCCCTGTATATAAACATATAGGCCCTTGTATGTAGGTAGGCCCCCTGTATGTAGGTATTTAGACCCCTGTAGTTAGATTTATAGTCCCATTTAGGTAGGTAAATAGACCACCTGTAGGTAGTCATATGGACCTCCTGTAGGTTGATAGATATATAGAACCCCTGTATGTAAGTATAACGGTCCCCTGTAAATATAGGCCCTGTAGGTAGATAGATATATAGAGCACTTATTGGTAGGTAGAATCCTGTAGGTATATATGCCCCCTGTAAGTATATATAGTCCCTGTATGTATATAGAGCTCATGTAAGTATTTATATTTATATATATATATATATATATATATATATATATATATTATATTATATATATATATATATATATATATATATAATATCCCCTGTAGGTAGCAATATAGTCCCTTTTATTGTCTAAAATTGAAAAGTTACACGTTTCCCCATTATCTCGCAGAGTATCTCGCGCTAGGAGATGACATCAGTTTTTAATATTTATTATTGAATCAATAAAGATTGTGAATATATATTTCCTTATGATTTTTTGTGTCATTGTATTTTTTCATTGGTTAATATGTTTCTGTGATATAATGACTCTTGATTGAGCATTGGACCTTATTGAATTGGTATCTCACGCTAGGAGCCTGTGTCCGGTGTGGGGTGTGACATCATCACACTACCTTTGCCGAGACACTGCTCCAACCATCGCTTTTGGTCTAGGTTACCCAGCAGCGCAGGTGCCCTGATCAGTACATTACGCCGCCTGCGCTGTTAACTACTGTGAGCTGGACACGCATACAGTTAGAAACATCATGCGGAGCCCGAGGCCCACCAGGATGCCAATAATCTTCAAGACAGCACATTGCTATCATAATCTATCCTGAAGCTGCCCAAATCCTCCTAAAAGGGTATTGTATTACAGTCTATTCCATTGCTCGTTATATAGAATTAGAGTGTTATCTCCCGATAGTAATAGTTTCTATCCAATTTCAAACTATAATTTGCTTTCTGTACTGCAAAGCATCCATCCTTGATGTCTTCCCTAAACAAGCACTTTGGTTAAATTAGAAATTCTTACCATTTTTATGTTTTTAACCTCTTTGAACCTTAGAACCATTTCAAGTTATTTGCTGCACAGAACCATGCTAAAGCAGTTGTCCGGTTAATTTTTCTTAATTGCCTTTAGGGTACTGCTGCCGTTCTAAAATAAAAAAAAAAACTTAAACTCACCTCTTCTCTCACCACAATTCCAGCAATTTCTTTGCTCACTTAGGGCGACATGTATGAATGTTGGCGCTGACAGGTGTTACGTTTCAAGACTTTATTTGAGTAAACATGGTACAAGAAGCAAAGGAAAACACTTAAAACATGGATGTAAAGGTGGATCCTTGGGACCGCGGAGGCAGACTCCACCAACCGCGGCCAGAGAACTAAGGCCTAGGCCGGAGTACTGTCCACAGAACACAAGTTCAAAAGGCAAGGCCTAGGGTCACCGTGGAACAGGAGAAACAACAGCGGAACACAGGGCACTGCTAGGAGGACCTGCAGAGGACCAACGGACGACACGGCTCAGGAACACAGGAACCTTCAAGGAGGCATGGCTGAGGCACACAGGAAACTTCCAGGAGGTACGACAGAGTGAAACAGAAACCTTCCAGGAGGTACGGCAGAGGGACACAGGAACCTTCCAGGAACCACAGCTGGGGAATACAGGAACCTTCCAAGAGACATGGCTGAGGAACACAGAAACCTTCCAGGAGACACAGCTGAGGAACACAAAAACCTTCCAGGAGACACAGCTGAGGAACACAGAAACCTTTCAGGAGACACGGCTGAGGAACACAGAAACCTTTCAGGAGACACGCCTGAGGAACACAGGAACCTTCCAGGAGACACAGCTGAGGAACACAGGAACCTTCCAGGAGACATGGCTGAGGAACACAGGAACCTTCCAGGAGACACGACTGAGGAACACAGGAACCTTCTAGGAACTCAGCAAGGACAGGATGCTTGAGGCAGGGAAGCGGGCCTTGGCCCAGCAACACCAATACTCAGCCTCAGACGGTTGGTAGGAGATGTCTTTTATAGGACTCAGCAGTTGAGGAAGTGCTGCACCTGGCCCAGCCCACTTGGAGGTGTTAACTGTTGCAGCACTGAACAGAATTAGTAAATTCCAACTGCCAGGATCAAACACACAATTGCATGCAGGCAGGAGGCAGAGGAATTTGAAGGTCATATCAACAGGCCTATTTTAAATCGCTTTAAGGCAGTGTAGAATGCACCAGAATGTATGAACCTGTTCTTCTGCAGGTCATACATGCAGGCGCATTGTAGAGCCAATACGACAAGTCTGGCTCAGGCATCACCTTTACCCTGGTCTGGCTGATCTAACTGTTCTGCGCCTAGGTTTGGCATCAAAGAATCATAAATGTGTCTACTTCTGAGAATGTGGTGCGACCCCAAATCTTTGGCGCATTAAAAAGTGTCTTTGGCGTATTACAAAGGGACTTATTGCTCTAAAGTTTGGAGTGCCAGAAAACTGGCCCAGCCCCATTCATACTTGTTGCCCTTACTGTCTACTTGCTGTCTACTTATGAGCAGGATGACTTGGTTACATGCCATTGCCTGGCCTCATCATTCAGAAATAAGGGATCTAAATGAACATTGAACCTTCATTCAGATTTTATTTATTTATTTTTATTTTTTTGTCAATTTCTATAAAGCCAACCAGGTGTGATAGACAAAGAGATAGACAGGCAGACAGATAGACAGATATACATATATTCCTAAGGAAACTGTTATGAGCTTGAATATGTTTTACTGTTTATTGTTAACTTTGCATGCCACATTGTGGTGCACACATCTATACATACAACAGTTTTTACACGGTCCATTGCCTTATAGGGACATTAAATCAACCCTGTCACCATACAACATGCTTTGAATTCTTACATCTAAAAATTTAATCTCAGCTAATGTTTGGAGAGCTAATTTCTAACTAAATTAAGTATAATCAAATAGGGTTTAAATTATGCAATGAGATATAAATTACTGTGCTTAGCTGCTTTTGAAGCACAGCTAAGTCAATGAGATATAATAGGATTCTAAAAAATGCCCCAGAGGCATACATAACAAATATCTATTAGCCAAAATATTCTTAACGCTGGAGAGAAAGAAGTTTGAAGCCTTTCCCCTTTAAAGATCTACATAAAGTGCATCTAATATGCTACCAATGTCCAAAAGTTTTTTTTTTTCTATAAACCATTTTAGTCTGTAAATGGACAGCTTACATGTACTCTGAACGTCTCAGTATTCTGAATATAGCACCATGTATGTACTGGGCGTACTGGTGGATGAGCAATGGCAGTGGTTACGCAAGTCTTAAGTGCTGATAACCCTTGATATGCAATAATCCATACTGGACTTTTGACCCTTAAATTGTGTTCAATGTGACTGAGGCATGCTATGTATTATTCAAATAGTCTTTGTAGAAAAGGATTCTTCGACAACCAAGGTGTAGAATTCTCTTAGATCTGTGTGACATATATATATGCTATATACAGTGTAAGTGTCCTTTCCCTGCAGAAAAGTTTATTGTGACAATTATTTGGAAAGGTAATGAGTAGTGTTATATTTTAGATGTGGGTCAATGTCAAATCTAAGCAATTCAATTCTGCTAGCCCCAAATCGAATTTTGGCGAAAATCACCAATAAATTGACCCTAGCCATAAATTGGGTTTAGGATTAGGTTTAAAGTTTGTAAGGATTTTAACGGGTTAATTTACCTTTCAGCATTGCTCTGGGACTATATTACCAAGCCTCATGTTGTTCATACTGTTTTGGGAAATGGATGTGAGATTGGATGTGAAGAATGAAGTCTGCCGTCACGTCTGCCATCACTTCCGCTTTCCTTAACTTAGAGGTCACTTAGGAAACCGGCAGTGATGTCAGACAGACACACCAGAAGTGACACCCTGAAGCAATGCTGAAACATATGTTGACCTCTAAAACACCATAAAACTTATAACTCTGAGGTTAGGATTAGAGATAGGAACAGGACTGGAGATAAAATTTGAGTTTGGGAAATCCTGAACCCAAAGTTTTTCACAAATTTGGTCAAACCAGTGTCATATCGAATAGGGCTGTATTTGAGCAACTTTAGTAATGAGCATAATACCATACATATTGAAGTTATTATTTAGTCAAACAGTAGCTTATTTGCATGTGATCCGGTTTATGCACTTATACCTGGAAAACAAATGCATTCCCATATTTAGAATAAATATACTCTAAAAAAGTGAAAACTTTTAAAAAAGAGTCCTTGTGAAGGTGGCTTCTGGTACTTGCACCTTTGTCAAGAAATAGGATCTGTCACCCTCTGTTCTACCTGATAAATGGCATTTGGCCACCACATCTAGGTAGAGAATTAATAGATTGGTTGCAATTTTTTTAGGATAGGTGGAACTAGCTAAGCATAGTAGTGAATGAAGAGAGCAACAGTATGCATGGCCGTATGTCTATATACTCTCTTCCATCTTGTGAAGGCTCATCACGCGGGATGATAGAGTCTGTAGCTTCCCTGTAAATGGACCAGATTGAAGCCAAGAACAAGTTGTGAGAACATTGTTTGCATTATCATAATATGCAGTCAACATAAAAATAATCTCTATATTGCACAAACTTTTTACAGGAGGTTACTGAAATTATTTTACATGTTCCCTTGATGTAAATAACACCTCCTCATCGAGAGATCATATGCGGTGCTATAAATGAGCTCAAATTGCTTTGATAACATTGATTAGTGACGTGTGCAATCATCAGCCAACCTGAACAAATCAAAAGTAATAATCTACAATTAACATCATCCCACTTCTGTAGTCACGCTGCTTGCTGGAATATACTCAGGGTTTAAATATACTGTTGTAGCTAAACTTGAAATTATAGTGTCATATGAAGATAGCGCAGATGGAGATATTTAACCTGCTTATGTCAATCTACAGATCTGTGGTGAGCTAACAAGTTCCATAATCTTTGACGGGGGCAAACGAAAGCTATTCCTGGGTTCTTATTTTTCAACACATTAGGGATTACCCCATTAGGACAATCCCTTTCTATATGTCCTACTAAGTTCTTATAAAGTAGGGACTTCTCTCTATGAATCAAAGTGTGGAGCCACTTACAAGCAGTGACATTAGCTCTGATCAGCTCAGGCCATCCATTTACTTTCATAGAAGCTCAACACAAAAAAAAAACTTACATAAATATAATTTTCAAATATTTCATATATACAGACAAGGTGCAAATACTTACTAAAATGATAGTAAAAATTCTTGACAACTTTGTCCTAATAGCATCCAATACTAACAAATATAATGTAAAAAGCGCAATACCATACAAAAAACTTGCCCTTTTTCACCCTATATAATCACCATGTGTGTCTTGTAGTCAGGAAGTCATCAAGATGTACTTTAACTTAAAACGTTACTAATCCACACAATACAAAAAGTAGGAAAGGGCAGTAACAAAAGTATAATACATAGCAACAATCCCACAGTGCAATAGTGTTAAGGCCATATAGAGAAAATGGTGCTCCTGCATCAGCCCCCGGCAGTGACCCTGCTGGAGGTGGCACTTTTTTAAACTGTGTTTCATTACTCTGGATGTAGATGGTGCTGAATAGTGGGGTTGAAGAGGAAGCTACCTGTCCTCCATCTACTGCCTTGGCTGGTGAGCAGCGGTGATGCAACAACCCTGATGAGAGTAGCCGTACATAGTGGGGACAACAGGCATTTCCGAATTTTGAAACAATTTCATGCAACTAAATGCATCCTTGCATTTACATTAACGGTAACTAGAGCGGTGGGATTTTTACTCCAAGGTACTGCAGCTCTAGTTGCACTTGACCACAGTGGAGGCTGCTTGTGGTGAAATTTGGGGGGTTTGTGAGAAAAGAGGAGTGTGGTGACCAGTCTGTGTAAGAAAGAGGTGCCATAAGCAGCAGGCTGTAAGAGAGAGAAGGCATATGCAACAGTCTATGTGAGAGAAGGCATGAACATCAGTCTATGTGATAGAGGGGGCATTAACATCAGTCTATGTGAGAGAGGGGGCATGAGCAGCAGTCTGTGTGAGACTGAGGGCATGGGCATCAGTCTGTATGAGAAAGGAGGCATCAGCAGTAGTCTGTGTGAGAGAGGAGGCATGAGCAGCAGTCTATATCTGATAGAGGGGCATATGCAGCAATCTACATTAGAGAGTGACATGGGCAGCAGTCTGTGTGAGAAGGGGCATAAGCAGACATTGATGTGAGATAAGGAACACGAGAAGCATTAGATGTACGATAAGGAGCAGTCTTTGTGAGAGAAAAGCATTAGCAGCAGTCTATAGTTGAGAAAGGGACATGGGCAGTAGTTTATATTTGAGAGAGGGTTCATGAACAGCAGTCTATGTGTGAGTATGGACCTGAGCAGCAGTCTGTGTAAGAGAGGTGGGTATTCTAAAGGAGACCAGAGATCCTTAGGCAAAGAACTGACAGTGTGTGAAGCACAAAATTACTGTCTGGAATACTACTTTGGTGCTGTTATTGCACTGAACACTAATTAGGTAACAATATTATATGCGGCACTACTTTTGTCTGGGTTTACTTTGTCTGACTATCTAGCTCTATTATTTTTAGATCACTTTCTATGTGAGACTAATATTTATATCTGATGTAAAACCGGTAACGTTATGAGACAGAAACAGGCACAGCACTGCGCTGGGAGTTTTTATAAAGGTTAATGATGAAGAGGGTGCTGGAAAGGTGAGGATCTAAAAGTGTCTGGGCATCAAACTTTACAAACCCAAGTCATGATCTTAAGCCAATGGAGAATAAGAAACAACCCCAATCGGAGACGAAGTCATATGTGATTATCTTCTCATTAATGTGTCTCGAAAAATCTACCCTAGATATAGTTGTTTGTATGATGTTTAAAATAATGTAAAGACAATGGAAGATAATGAGAAATATTTAATAAAGGGAAATCCAATCCTGAAATCTTTGCCGTGAGCCCACTACAGTTAGAATATCCCTGTACAGTGGGAACAACTGCTGTTGAAAGATATATTACCAATCAGAGAAAGCTGTTGTTATCATACTCATAAGTTTGGTTCAAAAAGTGGGGGGACCAATTTTCCCCTCCCTTCCTTCTTTTCCCGTCCTTCCTTTCCCCTCCTATCCTCTTCCTTCCTCTCCATGCAGCGAAACGGCCCCCTCTAACCCAGCTAGGAGGTCTGGTGGAGCGCTGTGAGCTCCCTCAGGTGCCGGAAATGCTCAAATAAAATCAGTGTAATCTAAGCAACGGCAATGATTTTACATAGGGTATAATGTAAATCAGTTTCCTGTTGGATTGGACAAAGGCTCTGGGGCAGATCCAGCACTGAATCCGCCCCAGAATCAGTATTCCGCATTAAGGTATGTTCACACGGCGTATAGCTGTGTGCTCTGCTACATGTCGGGTGTTTTAGAAGTATGTGCTGGCCAGCCCATACTTCTAAAATGCTGCAGGGCTGGGCCCATTCAATTTCATTTTCCCCGGGGCATAGGTGCACTGTCATCAAAATTCACACTTTCACATAATCCCTACGCTTTTCCCTTGGGTTGTTACTGAACAAGGTTCATCAGGAGAACGAATCATACTGAAAGTCATGCATGCTGAAATTAATCATGACCTATTTCCTAATCTAATCCTCCGTAGTTACTGAAGGAGATATTTGTGTGGATGATGACTATGATGATGCCGAGTGGATGTTTTTGTGCATATTGTCCTGCATTTGTACTAGCCAACTATGTATAATAGGGATGAACAGACCACTTATCTGAATGCAGCTTCCTTTGCTAAAGTTGGGCTGATGGCTTCCATAGAAAAAGGATGTCTATGATGACACAACTCCTTTACGTGTAAAATTATTGACCGAGATTTTCTATTTCCAGTGCCTTACCTTTAAACTGGGACAAGGTCAGCAGAGTCACTTCATTATCATGAAAAGACCTGGGATTCAAAAAAAGATGACAGCTCTATTGAACGGCAGGATAGCAACTCTATTCACAGTATACACTGTTACTCTGTGTCTACTGACACTTTTCTTTGTAAAAAAGCACACACACACACCCTGATGTACTATGTAGATATGCAAGTGCTGAAAAATAAAAGGCATAAAAATAGGAAAAATGATAAATAAAAAATATACTGTAAATGTAAAACATATGCTGCTTCCTCTAGGATTAAATACATGAAAGCTCATCTAATGACCTAAAAGTGAGCCTACCCCTTTGCCGCAGCAGTGATTTCAATAGCTATGATTATTTTATTTCTCTGTCTACATAGTCAGAAGAGGGATTATTTGTTTAAGGACAGGATGTATTTTTAACGGTACAATTTACTGTACTACATTGTGCAGGCATCCTCAAACTGCGGCCCTCCAGCTGTTGGGAAACTACAACTCCCATCATGAATTTATATGATCTATAACAGTGGGACTGATTGGAGTTGTAGTTTCCCAACAGCTATTTGGAAATCAAAATAAATCTTTGTGATGTGGTACAGGAAAAACACAATTGTGCCATTTTTGGGGAGGCGAGTTCACGGTTTGGTATAAATGACAGGTCATCTTTATTCTTCAGGTAAATATGATTCCGGAAACAGCTAATTTATATAGTTTTTGTTATGTTGTACTACTATAAAGAAGAAAATAAAACTTTTTTTTTTTTAAATTGCTTTGCATCACTATTTTCTAAGAAAAATAACTTTTTTATTTTTCTGTCTATAGAAAAGAGAAAGCTGTTTTTTTTGCAGGTTCAAGTGTAGTTTTTGATAACTTTTTAGGATACATGTAACTTTTCAATACGTGTGGGATAAAAAATGTTATATTTTAATAAATCAGACTTTTATGGATACAGCAGTACCAATCATGTTGCATTTTTTATTATTTTTTTTTTATTTAATATTTCTTTATTATTTGCTAAATGGGAGAAGGGGAAAACTGGATTATATATATATATATATATATATAAAAAAACTTTTCTTTTTTTTTCCCCCACTGCTATTTTTAGTTCCCCAGGGGTTCTTGATCACAAGGGTGGCGTGATTGCTGGTATGCAATTCTGCAATACTGATACAGTATATTGAGGAATATAAAATTCAATCACAGCTTCTTATTACACTTTGCCTTGGGCATAGTGTAATAGGAGAAGAAAGATGGTAGACTTGGGGACCTTCATTTGGCCATAGGCTGTCATGACTAATCAACACCCTGTGATTTTACCCCTCTCCTGTATAACTTCCTAGGTGCCGAAGTCACCTTGACCATGGTATCTAAGTAGCTTAACATATGGAATTGGAGTTATCTTTAGTCCTACACGATGAAGGCAGGTGCCAGTTGTAACACACACTGTGTGTAGAGCATGCCTTACTGACATTATATAATAAATGTGTGGTATATCAAATGTGGGTAAAGAGCTTCATACATATTAGGTAATTGTGCATACATGTAAGACAAAGGGTACCTCCAAATGGTTGAGAAATACAGGTTACAAACAGGATAGGGACTGTAGGTTTGTTCTTAAGTTGAATTTGTATGTAAGTTGCAACATGTATCAATGTAACTCCAGCACAAAAGTTTTTTGTTTTTTTTGGTTTTTTTTGGGTAATGCAGGGAAGGGTTTTTACATTTATTTTGCTGCATGTGCTTCATTCTCACCTCATGTGCTGCTGTGGCATGCTGGAACTTGTCGTTCCCCGTTCCACAGCTACTATCTACTGTGGAACATGGAACTACAAGTGCCAGCATGCCCCATAAGTCTCCGTTTGTAACTAGGGGACAGATGTAAGTTGGAACAGTGTAAATCAGAGACTGCTTGTACTGAAGATTTTCCATCCAAACGTGGAGAGAAATTCCATATCGATTCTGCAGGGAAATCTGCTGTGGATTCTAGAAACCAAATAAAATAAAAAATGATCAACACGTTCTAATAGTAAAACTGTCTTTGTTGCATATAGTAAAAAGAGCTTAGCTTTTATTTCTTATACTACTCTGGAAAAATTAAAGCTGCAATCTGCAACAAAGATGGTTTTACTATTTGGCAGCTTTGATAAATGAGGTCAAATGGGTAAGATTTATCAATTTTGTCTCAGGCTTAGACAATCTAAAAATGTGCTGGATTTGATGCCTATTTACACTGCCTAGTCTAACGTTATACTTTCTATCAGTTGGCTTCTTTTTATGTCACTAGCTGCACCAAAATCTGGCCCATTTTTTTGCCTAATGGACACAGAAGTGTCTAAAAACAGTCTAAACACATTAAAAATGTGACATAAAAGTATTTACAACAATATTATGGCACAATTGCCAAAATATATCTTCCCCACTGCATTTAAAATCTGCAATAAAGGATTTGCAGTGGAACGCCTACAGATGTGCAGCACAATTCTTGATTGCAAATTTTAGAAGATCTTTTGCAAAGTGAAGTCAACGTGGAAAATCTGCAACAAATATCTACGTGGATTCTGTGTAGATCCTTCCACAGCCACTTTGCAGCTACTATAATATGTCCCATGTTAACATACTTTAAGAAAGGAAAAATGAAAGGCTTACTGTAGCTGAAGTATAAACAATTACAAAAGTGGTCTTGCATGGGTTAAATACATGAGGGTCAACATGTACCATTATTTAGACATTATATCTATGTGTCAAAATACAATGTGTCACTTTCATGTTTTTGGCAGTGAAAATGGCAATGATATTTTGTAGACTGTTTGATCATACAATCAGATAGTAGAGTACTCATCCAGAAGCAATTGCAATACCAAAAACTAATCACAATCCTGACAGCTCTGGATTTTCAGTCTCACAGAACAGTAGACTGTCCATGAATGACAATGTGTTTGTGTCACCTGTCACTACATGACACTCCATCACTTCTCTGACTATAACTCATTGCTAAAGTAATAGGTGCTATGGGAAAGGCTTTTTGTAAGGTTGTCACTATGTTTACTGACACAGGGACAGGTTGTCAGTTCTTAGCATACCTATAAGAGTTATATGATTGCATTTACTGGCAGAAGGGGGTCTGATATTAAATTTATAATATTTACATGAACAGTAATAGTTATGAGTGTTCTCCCTACATTAAGGGCAATGTAAAAAGCAGAAGCCATGATTCAGGCTCGGTTAGAGCCATAAAATATCATACATGTCTTGCACCACTTTTATTATGTGTTTTAGGCACTTTTTGTGTCTCACTAGATACGTGGGCCTGGCTTATGTAGGAGAAATGCTTATGGTAAGAGCTTGTTATATAGGTCACAATATATTTGGAGACACCAAGGGACAACAAGTCCCTTTAGTTCTATTTGTAAACAGGCGCACTCCAATATAAGGGCTTGTTCACACGGAGTTTTCACTCTGTGTTACAAGTGCTTTTTAGATCCGTCTCGGGTACCAACAGGACGGACCCAAAGACGGATCTAAACAATTATCAGTGAGATTATCACTGCGGGCTATGAGGAAGACGCAGCGTCTTTGAAAGAATTGCATGTAGTACCCAGTGGTATTACATGTGCAAGTAAAAAAAAAGTTTAAAACTATGAAAAATAGTACAAATATTAAAAGTTAAAAACGCCACCATTTCTGAAATTTTACAAGAAACAAGAAAAGTGAAAAAGTTACACATACCTGGAATCTCTGCATCTATGGAAGTCTGATCACTTAAAATTTAACATAATTTGTCCTGTACGGTGACAAATACACCATACACCATATTGTATATTGATTTTAACCTATATGGGGAGGAAGGGGTGCCTCCAGTTTGGTTTTCTGCACCCGCCCACTCTCACAGGCTGTCATAAGAAGTGCAGCTTGCAGGTTTGGTGTGTTTTATTTTTTTCTCTCTGTATAATGGAGGTCGGTTGACCCAGTGAGAGGCCTGGAATTGGCTCTATTGAGAGGTAAAAGATAGTATAAGACTGCCCGATCTGAAATCACGTTGAAAGTCGTGGGCAGCTTAAACATCTTTTGATCAAAATATGTGAACCGAGAATCTCAAAGTTTTTTCATGTATGATAGATAGCATAAATGCTTCTTTAGGGATTTCCATGTAATGTATTGCCCTTTTTGGGGTATTAGAGACACAGGATTAGTGTCAACCTTGGAGTGACAAAAACCATTGCTGGCTGACACCAAGCCCTAGCGATAGTAATGGAGAGGCGTTTGTCAGATGCCTCCATAACTAACACTGTAATGAACTGGAAAATAAAACAGACACACTGCACAAAAAAAACTTTTATTTAAATAAATACTTCCCAACAACAGCCTTCTTTAACAATTTTATTAAAAAAAAAAAATAGATCCAAGGTTGATCCAACGTAGTCCACCGAATTTGAAGTAGTTCAATTGGGAACTTGCAAATAAACAAACCTTACATGTATACAAATGCTGGATAGCTAATTCAACATCCAGGAAAATTGAGTGCCACCTTTCAGGGAAGGAGTGTCACCCAGTCAACCATCACCATCACCCACCCTCACCCTGACACAGTCCCCAGTGAACACTTCCATAACCTGCTTTCCCACTGTTAGTCATGATAACCTCTCCTCTCTAGTGTCCAAATCCAACCTCACTACCTGTAACCTTGACCCACTGCCATCCTACCTCATCCCAGACCTCAGCACTGTTATTTTCCCAGCCCTCACCCATCTTTTCAATCTATTATTAACCTCTGGCATCTTCCCTTCCTCTCTTAAACACGCGACCATCACACCTATCCTTAAGAAACCATCTCTCGACCCCCTCCTCACTGTCCAACTATCGCCCCATCTCACTGCTCCCTTTTGCATCCAAACTCCTCGAGCAGCACGTCTATCTTCAGCTGTCCTCCCACCTCTCCTCCAACTCTCTCCTTGACCCACTCCAATCAGGCTTCCGACCCAACCACTCCACTGAAACTGCCCTAACCAAGGTCACCAACGACCTAGTAACTGCTAAAGCCTCACGCCACTACTCCGTCCTTCTCCTCCTAGACCTGTCCTCTGCCTTTGACACTGTCGACCACTCCATCCTGCTACAAATCCTCTCCTCCCTCGGCATCACGGACCTGGCCCTGTCCTGTTTCTCTTCTTACCTCTCTGAACGGACATTCAGTGTGTCTCACTCCTGCACCACCTCCTCCTCCCACCTGCTCTCTGTTGGTGTCCCTCAGGGGTCTGTCCTGGGCCCACTCCTCTTCTCTATCTACACTCTTGGTCTGGGTCAGCTCATAGCCTCGCATGGCTTTAACTACCACCTGTATGCGAACGACACCCAGCTTTATATCTCCGGTCCTGATATTAACTCTCTTCTCTCCCAGATCCCAAAATGCCTATCATCCATTTCCTCCTTCTTCTCCTCCCATCGCTTAAAACTAAATGTAGATAAAACAGAATTCATCGTCTTTCCACCGTCCCTCTCTACCCCTCCACCTGATCTCTCTATCACTGTTAATGGCCATACCCTCTCACCAGCTCCACATGTCCGCTGCCTTGGGATAACCTTTGACTCCTCTTTATCCTTCAAACCACACATCCAGCCCTCACCTCTGCCTGCCGCCTCCACCTGAAAAATATTTCACGCATCCGCCCATTCCTCAACTCTGACACTACTAAAACGCTAGTCCACGCCCTCGTCATCTCCCGCCTTGACTACTGCAACATCCTTCTCTGTGGCCTCCCAGTTACCACCCTGGCTCTCCTCCAATCCATCCTAAACTCTGCTGCCCGTCTGATTCACCTCTCTCCTCGCTACTCCTCTGCCGCTCCCCTCTGCCAATCCCTTCACTGGCTTCCCATTGCCCAACGAATTCAGTTCAAATTACTAACCATGACCTACAAGGCTCTCCAGGACCTCTCCCCTCCATACATCTCTGCCCTAATCTCCAGATAACTACCCTCATGCAATCTACTCTCCTCACATGTCCTTCTCCTCTGCTCCCCTCTCATCAGCTCCTCACATAACCGTCTCCAAGACTTCTCCCTTGCTTCACCACCACTCTGGAACTCCTTAACCCAAAACATCCGACTCTCCCCAACTTTCACCAGTTTCAAAAGCAACCTGAAAACCCATCTCTTCCGGATAGCCTACAACCCACACTAACCCCACCACCACTACACCGGCCCGCAAGCATGTCTGCCCCACACCTTCTGTCTCTCCCCTTCTTCCTTGTAGATTGTAAGCCCTCGCGGGCAGGGTCCTCTTTCCTCTCTGTTTCAGTTACTAGTCATTTTGTCACCATTGTATTTGTTCAATATTTGTTATGTATGTAATTCCCCTTAAATGTACAGCACCCTGGAATTAATGGCGCTCTAAAATAAATAATAATAATAATAATGCTGGATACGCTATTACTATACACAACTGCCAGAGTCATACCGCAAAGGGTAGGTGATAGGCTGCAGAGGGCAACTTCTGCCCCCTGTGGCCTTCCTCCTGCCCTCTAGGATTGCCAGAGACAGTCCACAGGGTGCAAAAGACAAGGAGCAAGGGGCAACTTCTGCTCCCTGCGGACTGTCTCCAACCTTTTACAGCTGCCGGAGACAGGCCACAGGGGGTAGGAGACCGGCATCAGGAGGCAAGGGGGAAACTTCTGTCCCCTGCGACCAGTCTCCTGCACCATGCAACTGCCAGAGACTGACCGCAGAGGGAAGGAGACAGGGCGCAACTCCTGCCCATTGTTGCCTGTCTTCTACCCTCTATGGTTGCGGGAGACAGACCACACAGGGCAGGAGACAGGACCCAGGGGAAAGGAAAAAGGCTGCAGGGGACAACTCCTGCAGCCTGTCTTCTTCCACTTAGAAAGGAAAGAGGCAGGAGTATGAAGACTCCAGGAGCCGGACAGGAGTGCGGAGCAGATACATACACTACTTACCAGGTAGACATCATCCCAGACAGTGCTCATGTCCTGTAAAGGCCCCCCCTTGCGGAGGCCACCCCCCGCAGTGGCGCCAGAGCAGCATCCTATGACGCTACTCCTTCCTTAAAGAACCTCCCTCAGCCTTTTGGCTGCGAGAGGTTTTACTGACCCTTCTAGGGGGCGGCATGGTACCCCCATTTGTGGGACACTCCCACTCAATCCGGGAGGGTTGGCAAGTATGAAATTACCAAGACCTCCTACTTAAAAGGGTTTTCCCACCAAGTAAATTGACATGGGAAGATCCTATGCTGGGTTAGATCCTATGCAGTTCAAACAAAATATACACACCCCCTTTTGAAAAAACTGAAAGCTGAAGAGAATAAAATAGGACATGAAATGCCTTTGTGGTAAAACCACTTTAAGGACTAAATAATCCTGCCAGAACCTGACCAAATATGACCAACACATGTGACTACCAGGTGTACACAGGATTTGCAGATATAAGTGATGTCAGTGCAGTTACACCCCATGACTCAAAGGAGACGTCTTCTCTGGTAGCAGTCGTTTTACTTTGATGACATTCTCACGCCATTTGTGCTGTAAACTTCGGTGGGCCACAAGTCTGCTTATGACCCACTGGAATACTGCGCTCTTGATCACTGTTCCAAAGTACATTTCAATTGTATGCATGTCCAGAGGACGCACATACAGCTGAAGAGACCGCTAGCACTCTGGGACCACAGCAGCGACCCAGAAGCCAGCGACGGACTGGCAGAGGCAGTCTTATCCGGGACTTGTGCCTAGCAACACCCATGATTACCAGAACTACAACTGCTCAGAACTACAGAATACATATTACATGTCAATAATACAGAAGAGTGAACTCCATAAAAATGAAACCCCTGCAAAAATGGCACAATTAAATTTTTTTTCACATTCTACCCACACATACATTTTGAGCGTTCCCAGTATGTTCTGTGGTACAGCCATTAAAAAGTACATCTTGTCCCACAAAAAAACAAGCCGTGTGTCTATGTAGATGGAAAAATAAAAAAAAAGTTTTGGCTCTGACAGCGGGGTGAAAAAATTTAAGATGATGGAAAGAAAACATCCAGCCTTAAAGGGTTATCTTATCTAATTATATCTTATTTTGAAACTGAGAAACATAGACTGATATTATTTGAGGACGAGGCTCCTTTTGGACCATGTGCAGCCCTTAGGCAGGATAGAAACATCTATGCAGAATATATGTGTGTGTGTGTGTGTATATAAAAATGGTATAAATATATAGATAGATAGATAGATAGATAGATAGATAGATAGATAGATAGATATACTCTGCATAGGTTTAATCTGTACATTTATTAATATTACCATGTGTTATAAACATATATATATTCCGTATATCCCTATGTCCCTACATATATTTGGTTACGTCATCCTGAGTGTTGAAAGCAAAAGCATATGACCTGTACATTTCGTGGGATTATATAATATATATATATATCTATATATATATATATATACACACACACACACACATATATTATATAATATATAAATATATATATATATATATATATAATATATATATATATATATATATATATATATATATATATATATATATACATATGGAGAGAGAAAGAAATGCAGCATTTTTGCTGAAAATTACAGTGTGCTATGTTTCTCGACTAAGCCAGATTTTAGACCCAGATCTATGACTCCTTGCTCCCCATAGTGCAGAAAGTTTGTACTTTTGTCGGGGAAGAATTTAGTACATTCTTAAAGCTTATGATAGACAAGTCATTGGGATTCAAGGCCTGATCATGTTGATCACTGTAATCAGGACCACTTTAATCCTGACATCGATTTAGGACTGTATTAAATCTAAAAACATTGCAATTACTCTCTGAAAGGCTTCACAGCAGGAGAGCCAAATCATTTGACTCACCCATTTTCCTAGTCACTGACTCTTTGTTTTAGCACACATATACATCATCATCATACCTACACTGCACAGGTCCCAAGCCATCTAAACAATATTACAATGTGAATATTACCATGGCAAAATTTAAAAGCTTTTTCATTTGATGCTAAGTAAATCTGCTCACTATAAACTTGCCTCTTAACTCTTTCCGCTGCCATGTATTTTTTCCACGATTTGCCTTTTGACTCTACCTGTAAGCTTGGCTGTATAACAAAATAAGTAGTGGCACAGTCCATAATAATCTACGGGAGATTTGGAAAGAGTCACGTGCACCCACACAGTTGTGTCTGACAATGGAACACTTTGCATTGAACTCTCGTGATTGGACATATATTGACATGGAATTGATATGCCATGAATGTCAGTCATAGTAAAGAAAACCTTTTAAAGGTTTTTTTTTCCATCAGGACCCCCAATTAGTAAAGCAATGAGTTGGTCAATAGGATTTAGCGGAAGTACAGAAAGTAGAAAGCTATGATTACAAGTTAAAAACTGTAAATCTGTGCTGTGCCCTGAGGCATTAAAGGAATTGTACTCAAATAAAAAAGTAGATGGAAAACATATTAGTTATAAAAACATATTTAGAAATAGATAAAATGGATGTTGACATAAATACTAATAATAGCTGCCAAATAGGGGAATATGGTTAATACACAACAAAATAATTAAAGACTATGTACAACTTTGCAACATTTTTTGGGGTGTGGGAGGTGTCAATGTATGTAAAAATTAAATTGAAGCCATCATGTTAAGGTATCTACAACTTACATGGAGAGCTAATATTGCAAGCGCAAGTAAGTAAACCAATTGGAATGACCTTCATTTGTGCTTTAACTACTTCTAAAATATCAACTGACTGGTATTTAAATCACAAGTATATAGTTGAAACTAGAAGTTTGCATACATTATATAAAAAGACACATATGCATGTTTTTCTCACTATCTGACATGAAATCAGAATAAACCTTCCCTGTTTTAGGTCAGTTAGGAACCAAAATAATTTATATTTGTCAAATGCCAGAATAATGAGAGAGAATTTTTAAGGTATTTTTATTATTTTCTGTTAAGTCAAAAGTTTACATACATTTCATAAGTATTTGTTAGATTTGCCTGTAAACTGTATGACTGGGATCAAATATTTTGGATATCCTTCCACAAGCTTCTCACAATAGTTGGTAGGAATTTTGGCCCATTCCTCCTGACAGAACTGGTGTAACTGAGTCATGTTAGTAGGTCGTCTTGCTCGCACCTGCCTTTTCAGCTTTGCCTACAAATTTTCAATAGGATTGAGATCAGGGATTTGTGATGGCCACTCCAAAACATTGACTTGGTTATCCTTAAGCCACTTTGTCACCGGTTTGGCAGTATGCTTCTGGTCATTGTCCATTTGTGAGACCCAATTCTGTCCAAGCTTTAAATTCCTGGCTGATGTCTTGAGATGTTGATGCAGTATTGCCACATAATCTTCTTTCCTCATGATTCCATCTATTTTGTGAAGTGCACCAGTCCCTCTTGCAGCAAAACAACCCTACAACATGATGCTGCTATCCCTGTGTTTCACAGTTAGGATGGTGTTCTTAGACTTCCAAGCTTCTCCATTTTCCTCCAAACATAATGATGGTCATAATGGTCAAACAGTTAAATTTTAGCTTTGTCAGACCACAGGACATGTCTTCAAAAACATGTGTGTGCATCTGCAAACATTAATCTGGCTTTTATATGTTTCTTTTGGAGTAATGGCTTCTTCCTGGTAGAGTGGCTTTCAGTCCATGTTGATACAGTACTCATTTCACTGTGGATAATGACATGATTTGACCAGCATCTTCACAAGGTCTTTTGCTTTTGTTCGTAGGTTGATATGCACATGTCGGACCAAAGCATGTTCATCTCTGAGACACAGAACCTGTCTCCATCCTGAGTGGTATGATGGCTGGACATTGCCATCTTGTTTGTACTTGCATATAATTGTTTGTAAAGATGATCGAGGTACCTTCAGGTATCTTGAAATTGCACCCAAGAATGAGCCGGACTTGTGCAAGTCCACAATTCTCTTCCTGATATCTTGGCTGATTTATTTAGACTTTACCATGATGTTACACACAGAAGCAGTGTGTTTCTGGTGTGCAATAAAATACATCCACAGCTGTGTCTCTAATTAACTCAGATGTTGCCAATAGACCTATCATAAACTTCCAAAGATATGACTGCTCTGGGGCAGTTTGCTGAGTGGCCCCGGTCACGGCGTTACTTGCCCCTCCGGCTTTGGTCAAACGGAGGGGAGCCGGGTGGTTTGCCCCACCCTGGGGCACTTTGTTCCATTGCCCGTTTCACTGGGGTAATTGCCACGGGGCTAGAAACCAGGGGTCCAGCGGAATGACTCACCCTACCTGGGGCACTTTGCTCCATGTCCCGGGTCATGGGGGGTAGTTTCCCACCCCATCCGGGGCCCCAGGAGGACGTCCGGTCTAATTGCCCCACACTGAGGCAGTTTACTGAGTGGCCCCGGTCACGGCGTTACTTGCATCTCTGGCTTTGGTCAAACGGAGGTGGGCTGGGTGGTTTGCCCCACCCTGAGGCCCATTTCAGTGTGTTTCTGGTGTGCAATAATATACTTCCACAGCTGTGTCTCTAATGTTGCCAATAGACCTATCATAAACTTCCAAAGATATGACATCATCATATGGGCTGTCCCAAATTGTTTAAAGGCATATTAATCCTAATGGATGGTACCAAATACTAATGAAAAGTATGTAAACTTTTGACTTTGCAGAAAGTAATAAAAATGCCTTTGAAAATTTTCTCTCTCTCGCATTATTCTGGCATTTGGCAAACATAAATTATTTTGGTAATCCTTACTGACCTAAACGAGTAGTTTATTCTGATTTCATGTCAAATAGTGAGAAAAACATGCATATGTGTCTTTTTATATAGTGTAGACAAACACAATCTAACAAAACTAATACCACATAAACATCTGTACTGTTCAGGCATATTGAGCACATTGAGCGAACATCCACAGTGCAAGGAGAAATTGTAAGTGAACTCTTTAACAAAATAACCTAATGTTTCATGTAGCTGCCAATAAGATTTGCATAACGTTGAGTAGGAATTTTGGACCATTTCCGACTGCAAATGTATTATAGTTCACCAACATATATGGCATATATTGAATAAACAGCCTTCTTCAGGTCATGTCCCAACATCTCCATTGGTTAAGATCAGGACTGATTAAGCTATTTCAAAACACAAATCCTCTACTTTTTAATCATTCTTTTAGGTCACTGTCTTGTATCATCACTCACTGTCTATTCAGCTTGAGGTCATGGGCAACAGTCTTTATATTCTTATGAGAAATGTTTTAATACAAGTTGTAATTCATTGTACCCTAAAAGTTCACAAGGTGTCCTGCAGAAGTAGCCTCCAAACTATGATGCTCCCTCCATCATGCTTTACAGTTGAGATGATGTTTTGGTGTTTGAGTGATCACCTCCTTCCAAAACAAACATTGTACATATGTACTAGAAAAAAAATATTTTTTGTCTCATTTGTCAACAGAACATTTTCCCAGAAGCTTTGTAGAACATCTAGACATTCTCAGGCAAAATAGGGAAGAACCATATTTTTTGTTTGGACATTGGCCGCTATCTTCTTGGTTTCCTTATATGAACACCAATGTTGTTCAGTGGTTTTCTATTAATTAACACATGAAAGGAGGAATTTACAGTTCATAGAGTTTCTTGTAGGTGCTTTGCTGTTCCCTCTCACCTGTAAAACCCATACTTCCAATCTTGCTAACTGAAATATATTTTGCCAAGTAACTCATAGAGAAGTCATTAACACTGAGGTTCACTTACTTTTCTCCCTGCACTGTTGACTCAGTGTCCTCAATGAAAGAGCTGAACAGTACAACTATTTGTATTTTATTAGCTTAGTTTGATTGTGTTTGTATACAATTGTAACTTTCTACAGAAATCCTGGTAATTCTAAGGGGTTCTTTGCCTTGCACCTGTAAGCACGTCTATGTGAACAAACTACAAATAAAAACCGTGTTGTCTAATCCAGCAATCATACTCAATTCTGTCTTTTACTGACTTACTGCTAAGAATTGCTTGTTCTGTTAGCAACGGAACATTCATCAAAGAAATCTACTGTATGTAACATTCACTGCAATGAAAATATATTGTAGCTATTACATTACTCACCCCTACAAGACCAGATCTGCAGAAGCGGAATGTATATCCTTCAAATTCCTCTGTTCTTCAATTCTTCAGTCCAGGGCTGGGACGATGGGTAAGCGAAGGTAGGTGACCGCCTAGGGCGCCACTTCATCCCAGGTAGAAAAGGGGGCGCAAGGAGGCATGGAGTGGGCTGAATTTTCCATTTGGGGGGCACTTTATGCCTTGTTTGCCTAGGGCACCAGAATACCTGTCCCAGCCCTGCTTCAGACATATGTGTTTAAAATAAGCCCGTCAGGAGGTTTATATCAGTTTCAGACTGGGGTGCCTGGGGTCCACCAGTCAAGTGGATTCTTGGGGCTCAGTGGAGTTAATTCTTAGGGCAAACCCTACAGCTACTGTACATGATTGCATGTACTGCACATTATTCTTCTACTCTGGTCTCTTGCTTTGTGCCTTTTTTTCCATAACTTTCTCCACAAAGAATAGAAAAGTGAAGAATTCAGGTGATACATTTTAGGGGTTAACTGAGTGTATTTGATGGTAAGCTTTCGAGAGTACTAGCTCTCTTCTTCAAACATGGTGTTTCTCCCACAAAAGCATTCTAGGGGCCCACCATACCCAGGAGCTTATTGGGGTTTTCCCTTACTCTTTTGTGGGCCAATCTGAGCCTGGCTGCCCTATCTGAGAGCAGCATGTGATAGAGGTAGAGAAACTGAGCTCTGAGATTTATAGATTTATATGATTTGAATCCAGACTTTTGACTAAAAAGCAGAAAAAAACAGTGAGACAAAGTGCAGGTACTGCTTACCCTGCCCACATAGTGACTGACAGTTTGATCTGTACACACATTGATGCAGGGAAAGCTGCCAATCACTGTATGTGTGCGGGGGGAGCAAGACACCATATATATGGACTACAAAGCTTTCCATTTAAGGCTATGTTCACACAGCTTATATTGGGACATATTTCACCACGTATTGAGAGCGTACTGCGCTCTAATACAAGCGAAATGTGCCCCAATCATTATGGTAATCCACAGTTCTCATAGAGAACAATGGATTACGCCTCCTCTCCCCGGGCGTACAATACGATCGTATTGTATGCGCGGAGAGATAATTGACATGATAATTGAAATGTCATTTTTTCACGGCGCTTACGCGCCGCTATCAATGACGGTCCGTGGGGCTGGCGGGCTGCCGCACCCCCCAGCGCCGCAGGAGTACGCGCCGAGCTCCAGAACACCCGGTGTAATTGCGGGGCGTACTGTACGCCCTGCAATTAGCCGTGAAAACATAGGCTTAAGGCCTCGTTCACACGGCTTATTTTGCCGCGGATTGGCGCCGTACTGTGCGCCGGATTTGCGCTGCAGTACGGCGCAATTCCGTTCGAGTAATTATGGTAATCCACTGCTCTCATAGAGAACAGTGGATTCCCCCTCTCCTCCCCGCTGGGCGAATCCGCCGCGGGGGAGAAAGTGACATCACATTATTTACGCGCGGAAGCGGCCGAAAACAATGCATTGTCTATGGGGCCGGGAGCGCCCCCCTCGCCGCGCTCCGCCCCGCCCCCGTCCCGCCCCTTATTCAGGCGGATTTGGGTGAGCGCAACCCGGGCTCACAAATCCGTCCGGGAATAAGCCTTTGTGAACACGGCCGCAGGGTCAAGGCAAACCGGATAGGAAAAAGCTGTTTTTAACCACTTATAGACCTGGCTACTTACCCCTGCTCATGATCACACCCTCTCTTTTTGTTAAATTTCAGTCGTTTTGAACACTTTGACAGTTTTTTGCCAATTTTTTTGCTCTTTTTACATGATCTGTAAGGCTTTAATTTTATGGAATTCTTACATTTGATTATTTTTAATAATATAACAGAAAATGATGAAAAAAAAAGTTTTTTCTCTTTTATCAGAAGTGTTTTGTAGCAAAAAGTGGTACCAAAATGTTTTTATGCAGGTGCTAGTTATAGGATCTTTAGGGGCATGGCTTTAATTTGTTTTTCGGGCTGTCAGTGTTCTTTTATAAATATTTTCTGTTTTTCATGTATTTTACTCGTTGTGCCCAAACAATGTCAGAATAAGACCACCAAGGCCGCCACCAGAAATTTTGGGTCCCCATAGAGCTGGAGTGTCTGGGCTTTCCCCCCCTTCTCTGCCAATCTGCTCATCGTTCTGCCCCTGCCCATCCTGCATCGCTCCTCTCCCTCCTCGGCAGATCCTTCCGCCACTCCCCTGTCCCGCAACCACTGCCACTCCAGTTTTTTGGGTCACAAGAAAAAAAATGCAACTGTGCCATTGTTTTTGGATTTAATTCTTGTTGAATTTTACAACATATGATTTATCTGTATTTTTTGGGTCAGTACATATACAAGGGCCAGCAAATACTTTACCTCCACATGATCATCGAGTGTCACCACTATGGTATTACTGACCAAACCAGTGTACCCAGACCAATATTGCCAAATAATAATATACAAAGAACAAATAACACTGTCAAACACTGCCATAATAGAAAACCTAAAACTGACTAGCACCACCATAATGTTACTTAGGGCCCCCTGTAGGTAACTAGGTAGCTTAGGGCCCCTTGTAGGTAGCTAGGTAACTCAGGGCCCCTTGTAGGTAGTTAGGTAGCTTAGGGCCCATGTAGGTTAAGTAGCTTAGGGCCCCTGTAGGTAGTTTAGGGGCCCCTTAGATAGGGGGGGGGCTTTTTGCGCCCATGTAAGTAGCTTTTGGACCCCCGCTTTACGCTTGGGGCCTAGGACAGGAAGCTCAACAATTGGCGTGATGACGTCACTTCCTCACGCTGCCTACACAGCCATGTACGGCAGGGGCAGGGAGTGCACAGCTCTCCCTGCCTCACCGTTCATCTTAATTGTATGCGCGTCACAAGGACATGCATACAATTAAGATAGCCTCTATGGTCTCTGGCCTGTTCTCTATACCATTACTGTGTAGCAAGAGGGCGGTATCTGCATGATGGTGGTGCCTCCCCCCTTGCTTCACAGACTGGCCGGGCCCCGAACTGGAGTACTGCCTGTACTACACTAAACTAACGACGGCCCTGAAGACCACTGGGGGGCATTTTACTCATAAACATTTTTTTCTTCTCTCATTCGCTCTGTATATTAGGATGACTATTTTATCTCTGTGTATAGGGTGAAATACAGACCCACCTCACCTGACTCACTATGGGCTCAATCTGGGTCATGTTAGAACTCACGAAAAACATTCATGGGTTGTACCTGAATAACAGGAATTCAGGAGGCCTAAAGGCTTCCGCTGAACTGTATGTACAGCGTTTATTGACCACCATGTATACAGTGATTGCAAAGGCAGGGACCGTAATAAATCATCTCTGCCTTCTATCTGAAGAGCTTGACTGGCAGATGGCTCTGAGCTAGAGATGAGCGAGCAGTAAAAGGTTCTAGTTCGATTAGAACCTCGAACTTTAGTGTATTTGGTTCGAGGTTCTATTCGAACTGGAATATGGAACCCCAATTAAGGACTATGGGAGAATGTTCTAGTTAAATTTTACTACCTATAACATGTGAGGAAAAAGCTGGATGGAATTTACCACTCCTTAACAGAAAATGGGATATTTGGAACTAACTTAGTGAAGGAAAAAATTTGGTCTAAGAGTGACTAATAAAAACATTTTGTGAGGCTAAAATACTTCATTTCTTTCAATGGCTAACTGATAAAAGATGAGGACAGCTCTTCTCATAGCATGGGCGTTAGCTATGGGCTGTGCAGTTGGGTAGAGGCTGCTATGGGGCCCTGCATCCTGAGGGGGCCAAAAGCCACTTTGACACTTAGGAGGTATAGCGAGACGGTGTGTTATACAATTACTGTCCCCCCCAAACTGCAAAAACTGGACTTTTGGGGCTACTGAGTATGATTTAGCAAATCCATAGTATCTTATAATATATTTATCCATTAGAGATGTGGCGAATTGTTTCTAACGAACGTGGGGAAATTCGTTGTAGAATTTTCAGGAAAATCTTTCGGTTCGGACCCGGAAGTCGAACTTCTGGGGGTACTTCGGGTGAACGAAGTGTGCTTTTGATTGATAAAATGGTGCGTGACATGGCGCTACATGGGGCAAAGCACTCTGGGAGGAAGAAGGGCATAGCCTGCATGACATGTGCCAGTGATGAAGCCAATCTGAGACCGGACGGGATTTCTGTGGACGTACCGCACTATATAAGAACGAGCGCGCCGCTGGGAGCTCACACTCCTCCTACTGTACTGAAGGGAAGGTGCGCTGTAGCGGGTGATTAGCGCTTTCAGAAGAAATGATTTTTATACAAGCGATGTTCTGTGGGGTGTCTAAGCTTGTTCAGCGGACTGTTCTCTGAATGTGCTATTTCTGATTTTTTGGGGGTATTGGATCTGAAAAATCAGTGTGCGTCCTACTGCAGACGATTTACATTCAATATCCAAGTGGGATCTAAGCCAGTTTTTCCTGTTGTATTCATTAAAGAACAGCGGTTTTTTAACAATACAAATTCCACTTCATTTTTGGCTGCTGACTTCTATTGCGCACACATTTACATCCAAGGGGTTAAATTAAGCGTTGTTTGCTGGTGTGCTGACAAAAATAACCGTTCTTTTTCCAACGCCAAAAATTATATATTATATTTTTTTGGTAGCCTAATTCACAAGCTAAGGCAAAATTACAAACTGTTATTTGTTGTGTGGCGTAGAAAACACGCAAATTGTAACACGCTACTAGTTTGTGGCCGGCTCAATTCTTTGGCGCATAAATTTACATCCAAGGGGTTAATTTAAGCGTTGTTTTGCTCGGTGTCGCTGACAAAAATAAAACCGTCTTTTTCAACGCCAAAGTATATATATATATTTTTTTGAGTAAGCTAATTTCTAACAAGCAAGGGCAATTACAACTGTATATCTTGTTTGTGTTGGCGTAGGAGAAAACACGCTTCAATTGTAACACGGCTACTAGTTTGTGCGGCTCAATTCTTGGGCGCACATTTACAATCCAGGGGTTATCTAAGCGTTGTTTGCTGGTGTGCTGACAAAAATATAACTGTCTTTTTCAACGCCAAATATATTATATATTTTTTTGGTAGCTAAATTCACAAGCAAAGGCAATTTACAATGTATCTCTTGTTGTGTGGCGTAGAAAACACGCAAATTGTAACACGTATGTTTGGCGGCTCATTTCTTTGGCGAATTTACATCCCCAGGGGGTAATTAAGCGTTGTTTTTGTGGTGTGCTGAACAAAAATAAACTGTCTTTTTCAAACGCCAATTATATATATACTTTTTTTGGTAGCCCTATTTCACAAGCAAAGGCAAATTACAACTGTTATCTCTAGTTGTTGTGTGGCGTAGAAAACACGCAATTGTAAACGCTACTTGTTTGTGCGGGCTCAATTCTTTCGGCGCAAATTTACATCCAGGGGTTTAATTAAGCGTTGTTTTGCTGGTGTGCTGACAAATAAAAATACCGGTCTTTTTCAACGGCCAAAATATATATATATTTTTTTGGTAGCTAATTTCAACAAGCAAGGAAATTACAACTGTATCTTTGTTTTGTGTGGCGTAGGAAAAATAACACGCAATTGTAACACGATACTAGGGTTTGTGCGGCTCAATTCTTTGCGCAATTTACATCCAGGGGTTTTACTTATGCTGTTTGTTTTGCCCTGCGTGTGCTGACAAAACTAACAACCGTCTTTTTCAACGCCAAAATTTATATATATTTTTTTGGTAGCCTAAATTCAAACAAGCAAAGGCAAAATTACAACTGTATCTCTTGTTGCCTGTGGCGTAGAAAAACGACAATTGTAAACACGCTTACTAGTTTGTGCGGCTCAATTCTTTGGCGCAATTTACATCCCAGGGGTTAATTAAAGACGTTGTTTTGATGTTTGTGCCTGTACAAAAATAAACTGTCTTTTTCAACGCCAAATATATTTATATTTTTTATGGTTAGTAGCCTATTTCCACAAGCAAAGGCAAAAATTACTACTGTATCTCTTGTTGTGTTGGCGTTAGAAAAGAAAACACGAAATTGTAACACGCTACTAGTTTGTGCGTCTCAATTCTTTGGCGCAATTTACATCCAGGGGTTATTTAGCCCGTTGTTTTGATGGTGTTGCTGACAAAAATAAACTGTCTGTTTCATACGCCAAATATATATATATTTTTTTGGTAGCCTAATTCACTAGCAATAGGCAAATTACTAACTGTTTATTCTTGTTGTTGTTGCGTGGAAAACACGCCAATTGTATACACGCTAATAGTTTGTGCGGCTCAATTCTTTGGCGCCAATTTACAATCCAGGGTGTTAATTAAGCGGTTTGTTTCTGCTGGTGTTGCTGACAAAAATAAAAACCGTCCTTTTTCAACGCCAAATATATATATATTTTTTTCGGTAGCCTAATTCACAAGCAAAGGCAAAATTACCAACTGTATCTCTTGTTGTGTGGCGTAGAAAAACCCGCAATAGTAACACGCTACTAGTTTCAGTGCGGCCAATTTTTTTGGCGCAATTACCATCAGGGGCTTAATTAAGCGGTTGTTTTGTGGTGTGCTGACAAAAATAAACTGTCTTTTCAACGCCAAATTATATATAAATTTTTTTGGTAGCTAATTCACAAGCAAAGGCAAATTACAACTGAAACCACAATAATATATTCTACTACATCACAACCCTCCCAATACCCCCCTCACCACTATATAATCTTCACAAAACAAATTCTCAAAAACCCACCCTTTTAACAATAATCTAATAAAATCATTATATCATCCCCCACCAACCCCTACAAAAACCACTCCCACAAAACACTCAACAAAAAAATTAACTCCACAACCCACCTCCCTTCCCCCAACCCACATACACACAATAATATATTCTACTCCCCCCTCCCCAATACACCCACTCATCCAATAAATATCTTCACCTACAAATTCTCCCAAAACCCCACCCTTTAACAAACAACTCTAGTAAAACATCATTATATCATCCACACCAATCCCCCTAAACAAAAACACCCTCCCCAACAAACACACAAAAAAATTTTTTTTATCACCAACCCACTCCACTTCTCCAAACCACATACACAAATAATTATTCTACTCCCCCCCCCTCCCGCAAATAACACCCACTCACCACTAATTATTTCACCCAACAAGAGAGTGTCTGATAAAAACCCATATGACGTTGTTTCTCACCCAGCTATTAGTATCTTCAGACTCTGACTCTAAAGTTCATGTCCGATTATCATCATCTCCGCAACACATCCTAACCCCCTGACAGACCTACCAGTAGTGTCCTTTACTCTAAAAACAAAACAGCACCAGTAATCTATACACCCCCCATAATGATGTGCTCAATCAGTTCACAGTGCCTGACCCACTCTACACTTGCTCCCTCTCTGTTCCCCACCCCCTCGTGATGACCCAACACATTTAACACGGATCAAGATGATCTCGCTCGAGGGACCTAACTCCATAACAACTCTCTAAAATGTACCACCGTACGCGCTATTATAAGACTCTCAGTACATGAGTTTGTGTCCCTCGTTGTTCACATAGTCCACACATACAGAGATAATGTTAACCTCCCCCCACATGTCCCACACCCGAGTGTGTAAACAGATCCGTCCAAATAAGTTCTTCCACAGTCAATACAGTACAGATGACTATATCCCTCACACAATGTTGTTGTTGATTTCTGTGCGAACAGATATGCCCTTATTCCATCACTACCCAGGTCGCTTGATGAGATTGTGCCAAACGCGCTCGTAGTACACTACCATCCCACATCTACAAACTACGTAGTAAAAATCTTACATGTCTACAAGTCACCCTAACCACTGCCCCTCGTCTGTCCGCACCCAGCTGTGATCCATCTCTTCTGAAAACCTCAAACCCACACACACCACCTCTTTAGTCTCAACACACATCAATATATGATATGTGCCGCCACTCCACTTCACATCACATACCCCATTATATGTTTACAGTCAACCCCTCCTATAATGTAATAATCCAAGATATAGTGAACATATGTTACGAATTGTATCATACTCCCCGCATATACAACCACTCAACTCTGCCCTCTCGTACCCCGTATTATCCACGCCGACGTACTTGTGTCAAGAAACCACCCAGAATCCCAGTGACGTTACATAAAATAATTATATCATCCCCGACCCTCCCAGAACAGTCCTATGTACAATAAGAGTCCCCTCCCCCCCCGACGTAACAACAGCACTCTCTCTACCAGTACAATAAACATTCTCGCGTCGCCTACCCACACTTCGCCCTCTCTTTTACTCCTAACATGTCTCCCTTAATTGCACAATATAGATAGATAAGTACTAAGTGCTAAATGTCAGTGTGTACAATGTGTAACTCCCTTCCTCTCCCTACAACATGTGTAGAGACTGTTGAATATCTGCTTCAATGCAGTCAAATGGCCAATATGCCCTACCAAAAACCTATCCATTTTTAACATAATCTAATAAAATTCATTATATCATCCACACCAACAACCTACAAAAACAGAGTCCACCGCCCCACCAACAAGATCCTATAAATCTAAAGAGATGAAAAAATACGCGCACCTTCTCTCACCCTAATTCTACTACCCTACTGTGTCCCTGCATAGCACTGTGTTGTAAACATGCACCCCAAGTAATGACCATAAGTAATTGTTACTTATCACTGTGTATCTGTCATCTACTACTCCGCTACTCTCGACACTCTCCTGTGTGCCACACCCTTAATTAGTCCACCACCAACGTACTCATTCTCTATCGTTGTCACCCACAGTGAACAAGTAATGTTGTCATCTATCTAGCCTCACAATAACGACGTGTACCTCACACTTGTTGCTCAGCACACACAGACTACACGTACCTGAGACGTAGATCAACTAAGTTAGAAGAGTCAGGATTTATCCTACACCACACTCTCCTATCATAGTTAGAATTACTAGAAATAAAACACCCCACTCCCATCCAATCTCCAACTTCGTAGAATTAAAAGTGAGTGTCTATAGTAACGTAGTGTGCTCAAAATTATTACAAGACACCTATCATCTACACCATAGATGTGACACCCTCCCCAAACACACCACTCCACCTGTAATGTACTGAACAAATTGTAAATGAATAAGTGTCGTTAATCTTCCCCTCCTGTGTGTTCTCTTACACTCCTGACGCAAGCACCACTCCTGCTCACAACGTAGACAAGTGCAATGTGTGTACTCTCCTATATATCGTAGCTTGTTGACTGGCCCTGAAGAAATCCACAACCCCCTTTTAATAGTGATCAGTGTCGAAATAGATAATCAATCTTTTGACCTATACATCGTATAACATGACTCTAATCGATGAACAGCCAACTGTACAAGTCACAACTCCACAGCCTACTGTCACACCAAAAACTAATATCATGTGTAACTGTTCCAGTGTCATCCCCAAGATCCCTATGCCCTATAGTCGACTTGCGTATTCGCACCACCAACCCCCCATACAACAATAATGCTCATTGATGTTGTTACTACCGACGCCCCTGTCCAAGACATCCTTCCGTTCATGTCGTGTAAATACTTACTTTCAGATCAACCACAAACTACATGTATTCTTGTGTGTGTGCATAGTACACACAACACCACCTCATGTTTTCTGAACTCACAAGTTAACCTCTCTATATTAGAAAAGTTTATATGTCGTGTACAAAGCATTGTCAGCATATAGTACATTACTCCATATGATACAACTATGTACTTAAATCTTGTTACCTATAATCTACACAATCGCCAAAAGTAATTGAGTGTGCCAATCACGACTATACTCGTAATGTCGTAGTACTTGACCATATAGAAACACCCTCCAATTCAAAAACAACCATATCACACAATTATATTATGTCTCACTACCCCCGCTCGCACCAATGACAAGGATACTCAAAATCACCATCTACTGTATCTCTCCTGTAACTCACTTATCCTCCGACACACCCTCTACAAAGATTCTCCGTGCTGCATCATAACATAGACCTCGATTCATGGCTACAACCATACTACTCCCTTGTCATAGGACATATCATTCCCCATCACACGTGTCACCCATAACAAAAGACACACTCCGTGACACACGCACCTAGAATGTGCTATCCTCGAGACCTCATCAATGAACTAATATTCATACGCACAATATGAAAACACCTTTGTCCACTTAACCATGTGCCTCATCCCACCCAACTCATCTCATGTGAGACCATATACTCCCACTGTTATGTTCCTATTAGAAACACATTTACTTAAATTCACTTGTGAGTTGTATGTCACATACCCTGCCTGTTAACACGCGTGCCGCGTGCTCCTCTGAAGAATACCCTACACTATGTATCGTTTAGATGTGTGTCTCCGTGCCACCCCAACTCTTTTTGTGATCGCACACACTGTATCTCTAATAATAGCCACGTCCTGTGGTTTTAAATCTCAAGTGACGTCGTTAATGTCGTAAATAAATGTCACGTGTCGATATTCCTCGTCACCACCGCTCCCACTCCCCATACACTTTCACACTGAACATAATTCAATGCCACTCCCCCTCACTACCAATGTACATACACTGACAAAAAAACTATATAGTCACTAATCACTAATAGCACACCCTCTCACTCACGCACTCGTGTTACACCCAATGTATCCCGCCTCATGTCGTAAATTACAATATATCACACTCTGCAAAAGTTAATGACAGTGTCTACTGTTTGTATCCCTCCTTGCACATGTGCGTCCATCAAATTGTACACCACACGTGTCCAAATATTAGAATCCTGTCTTACTCTTGTTCAATGTGTGTTAACCATACGAGGATTTGATGATGCCGACATCAAAACGAGTAACATCTGTGTCTATGTCTACCCTGTCCTGATCTTGATCATGTAATAATATAACTGAGTGTCACATACAATCCTTGTACATTGCATGTCTTGTCCCCACGCACCATTATACAGAGTGAGAGTGTGTGTGTCTCCGTATATACTAGTTCCCATAATCACTTCGCATTCCTCGTCATATCTACCACCCATAAGACACTCCTGAGTGTAAACTGCTCCGATCCATAGACGGTGTTACACCAAAATTGCACTAACTAGAGACAGTGTGTCCACAATGACTCAACCCCCTCTGGACAAACTGAAGTATTTTTGTATAGTGTGTTGTACATTATGAACTAAGATGGACTGATACTCTAAGACTTAGTGACGACCCGATTCGAACAATATTATATATAGTTGTGTGACCAAATAGACATATCAGTGAATGCTATCTCAACTAAATCCCCTCTCAACCTATTTAGCCTTAGTACAGAGAACTGCAAGAGAATCCTGCACTGTACAGATGTGTATGTTGTTTGTAGAACGTGCCCGCACATCCCCTGCCCTACTCCTTCAACTACAATAGTTGAGATACGCAGTCCGCAATCATACCATTCCATATCTCAGCTAAAATAATGTATGTAGAACAAAGTGTTTTGATCAAAGTAAAGTATAAATTTGTCGCGACAGATTGTGCGCTTTTTGACAATGGATTACTCTGCACGTTATCTCTGTGTCATTTGAAATGTTTGTTGATGTTCTTAGTTGAACAGACCCTGATATAATGTCAAGCCGGCTAAGTTATAAGTGATGCCTCTGTGTTCAAATATGGATCTTCTAGTGTCCTCGGCAAGATGACTTTATAGGGCCAAGTCACTCGTGGGGTTTAAAGATAGCCGCTTGTTTGTTTGCTGGGGCTGTTGTGACAAGAAGAATAGGCACGCCGTGCTTGTCCGGAGTTGTGCTAACCTATCGCAGGAGAGATGTATGGTGTATAGACGTGTTTGTACGCGTTTCGTTCGGTAGCCGTTGAATCTCTTCCATCTCTGATCTCATTCAGGGAGCGAAGGGTTCATAGATAGTAAGCTGTTTGTGCGTTTTACATTGTATAGTCTTAAAGACAAGACATACTCAGGAGGGGATAGGAGTGCTGTAGAGAAAGCGCGGTGGACACATACACTAGATAAATTTTTCCTGGCCATTTGATCGGCTGCGCCACTACGGTGTGTCCTTGGTGGGTTACACAAGAAGCTGTGTAACTGCGGTTGCTTGTTCGCGGCTGTGTGTTGCTATAGAAACAGCGCCTCGTGATGGTGGAGCTTGATAGTCGTATTACAAGACTAGGCGTGTGTCAGATCCAAGAACTGAGAGGATGTCTAGAGAGAGATCACATATTCCTTCGAGAACATGTGACAGGCTTCTTGATCTGTTAGGAGTCATGTGTATTAGAACAGTGGTCGCGGCTTGCACTGAAGCCGACTCGGCATCACGACTGTGCCGATTTTGATCAGTTGGCCTCTAAGATGGAGCGTCCTATTATCAGTGTAATATGAGGTATGTTGTTGCTTACACGTTGGGTGGGTGTACTAGAGAGACTGTGAGCGCGCGCGAACGATGTTCTGGACCATGCTCTAGCCTTTGTCATGTTGGCAGGGGCGTCGGCGCGAGGATGGTGAGACGCATTTTCGTGACTCCGGCTAGAGGCCCAACTGCCGCCCTGTCATCTAGCGGCCGTGTGTTGTTCTGCAACCCATGGGTTCTTGATTGGTTGACTAGTCATCCTCTTCCTCCCCAGATTGACATCTGGACAACACCAGCCAAGGTCGGTCGGGGAAACCTCGATGACACAACACTGTAGTATGAGCATGCCCCGGGAGCGGGTCAGCGGCCCTCCCTGTCTTCAGCCCGCCTCTGGTCCCTATCCAGTCCATCAGCAAGGGATCTACTATGGTGGTCTGGGCTCAGCGCACACTATATTACGAGGCATATGAAAATTTGAGGAGGGCAGTCAGCAGATACGTTGGGCATGCACGAGAGTGGGCGGCAATATGTCGCCCAGCTTCTTGCAGTAGGCGGGCAAGTATAGATGTGGGAGAGTGGCATGGTGAGGGTGCATGTGGATGATGAGCGTGAGAGGTCAAGCCTCGGCTTACAAAGACCGGTGATGAGGACAGTAGTGGGTAGTGACGATGAAACACAAATAGTAAAGATAGATGTAGTGCCGACCGGACACATCTTGGGTGGCCGGGTGAAGGCAAGGGCTTCAGACATCCGTCTTGGAGACGAGATGGGCGGTTTGTCAGCTTGCGCGTCAGGGCAGCGTGCACGCAGCCAGCAAGATTGGTTCTGGTGTGGCGTGGTTGTCAGGCAAGGGGCAGGTCTGGGTAAGGAACGTAGAGAGCAGTGTATTGAGTGACGGAGATGTTCGGGAGCCAAGCGGCCACGGGGGTAGAAAACCGCTTGGCAGGTCGCAAGACAGATGCCGGCATCCAGGGGCTGTTACTCCTCAGCGAACGAATTCAGGCCAGAGGAGGGGGCACGTACAGTTCGGTCTGACACCTCACAGTGCGGAAGCGCACGGTTGGGCGCTAAATAAAATCAGCTACTCGGCGGTGTCGGCAGTTTCTTTGTTGAAGACACCTAGGAGGAGTCGGATATGAGAGTTCATATGTGAGAATACGTGCGTCGGCAGAAAGTGAAGCCTGATCCGGTTTCCTGGGCAGACGGAAGCTACAATGTTGGACAGGAATGCGGCCTGCCACGTCGACCTACGGCGCAGCTAGTTCGCGGATCCGGTGGCTGGGAGGAATACGTGGTCCTCAGATGTGGAGGTCACGCAGTCCATTCCGCTGAGCAGCAGCAGCTAGGCCAGTGGCACGCACATATTCATGCCATGGTTCAGAGCCAGAGGAAGGCTCACCACCAGTGCTACTCGCGCAGAAATGTGAAGCCTGTTTCGCTCTTGTCTTGACCGCAGCCGTCTCCCGAGGCTTCCCTCAGTAGGCTCCTGCTGTCCACGCATCACGCTACCTCATGCGCAGCCATGCAGTCACGTTTACAAGAGGCTCGAGTGGTTACAAGAGGACAACAGTATGCGTCCAAGAACTCCTACGACCCCGTGTAGGATTGCGGCAATGCAGGACGCTTTTGATCCTGTCCAATGTGTGTGTTCTAGGTTATGCAGGTCCCTCCAGTTTCTAAAATGGTGTAGGTTCATCTGCTCCATTCAGAGACTAACTAAATGGCTTGTGCTCGAGCCTCTGTTAGATGGAGAGTTCCAAGCCGAGTTTGCTTTGCTAAAAGTTAGGGCTATGGAAGAGTTTTAGTACCAGGACTTCGTAAGAGATAATGTAGAACAGAAGATGTTGGGTCAGGTCACCTGGAGCTATCGGTCGCGTTCCGCTTAGGTACCCATGGATCTCACAGCGCGACGGGTCTGGAGCTGTAACTTCGGAGTCAGCGGGCCAGTACATGTGCGTCTGAGACGGAACTCCAGATAGACGGGAGGTGCAAGTGCTTCCTTGCCCAGGCAACACCACCAACTTGGATCAGGAAGACGCCGTCTTTCTCTACTCGTTGTGTCTCAAAAAATGTGATTGGATCTGCGCCATACATGTCCGCTCGCCTAGACATTCCAAATCCACCACCATCCCTATCCAGACTCAAGACCGTCACATGAGGACTGGGCTCACCATTCGATTACCACATGTGTAAGGGCAGCGTCAGCTCGAGTGTCCACGCATGTTTCATGTGTATACATTCTCGTTTGACATTCGAGACGAAAAGAGGAACTAAAGCAAAAATCTTAAGTTGACATGGTGGCTGGAACTGCTCCGCGTCATGCCGCAAGAAGTATCATCGTACTGTGTAGGATTTCTCCGCGCCATACTGCGTCCAGAATCACGTGATGAACCATCTGTAGAACAGTGAACAAGGAGAGAGAAATGGGTTTACTACCGTGTTTTGCATCCGGAGATAGTGTAATAGTGGGTCCATTGCGCCCTGCAATTGGCGCATGTGTTGCAATCTGGTCTGTAGAAGAAATAAATGTGTGTTATCCATTGAGAGGTCTGTATTCCAGATCGAATCTTTTCAGTAAACGATGCCTGTGCAAATCGGCCGAGGAAACTGTGCATGCACTTTATCCCGAATTCTGTGTAGACATCTCGCACAGGAAGAGACGTCACTGCCATCGAGTTGCTCACTGTAGCGGCAGAACGGCCTCCCCCAACACGCTCTGAATGCGATGTTCCACCCGCTGGAATTCCGCCTGAGGACATGTAAGGGCCGACCTGTTTGTTTGTTGTCATAATATTTTGCAACATGGAAAGGGCCGATTATGCCGTAGCTTTTTTGAAGAGAAGTCCAGGCTAGGACATAGAACGTATTGCCCTGTGTAACCTTTTGATGTCCAGCAAAGTGCAGCTGGTGCTGTGCGACTACATCTCTCATGACATATGGAGTGATGTCCTGTGTGGCCATTTCGAGAGGAGGGGCCACGTTATTTGTCAGTCGGACGGAGGACTACAGGGAGATGTAGATAACGTCATCTGCCGCATGCTGTGCTAGAATGTCCAGGAAACTGAGATAGCTGAGAGATAGAAATTCTGGTCTTGGTGAACAGTGTGATGGATCGATTGTGATCAAGGTCTCTACATCTCGTGGCCACATGAGTCCGGGTCGGGGGAACGTGTGAAATGGAGGATGAGGCGAGGAGGTGAGGTGAAGGACTATTGGTAGCAGTGAAAGCAAATATTGTCTGTGGTAAAGAGTGGATGATTTTTACTCCATGTTTTGGTGACAAGAGAGGGGGAGCAGGAGCACTCGCTGCGAGTGAGCGTTGCGAGAATGGAGATGTGTGGCATTGACGACGGCAGGATGAGCTCCGAAAGACACCGTGTCAGTATCAGTGGAATGGAGGCAGGGAGCCCCCGGAGTCCAGTGTTGGCGCAAGTTACGCTGAACTTGCCGCAGCATTGCTGTATTTGATGGCTGAAGTGGACTATCGCCCGAAATTAAGTATCTGTGATCTCCTAGCGCGTGGCAGGGAGAATGAAACTTCTGGCTCGTCCACCTCTAGGGGTGACCCTCACGCATATCACGACCGTCTACTCAAAGTGATGGGAGCGCGAATTTTCCCAGCTATTGAGAGGGAAAAGGGACAAACTCAAATTACTATTAGGGAAATCCTCCGTAATCAGTTCGGACCGAATTATGCTTTGTAGCTCGTGCCTTGACAGTCCTATCTCCTACTATAGCACTCTGGTCGCGTGACCGGGGGGATTGTGTTTCCGCCGCAGCAGACATTCGATGCGTACTACTGCCGGGCTGCTGGGGGAAGGTGCGGGGGGGTAGAGGCTGCTGCAAGAGCTCACCTATCAACGTCTAAAGTAGATCATAGAAAGTTCTGGGGTCAGACTAATGCGGAGGTAGTCTGTGTGCTGTCATCGTTCCGCCTATGTGAGGAGGGCAGTCACCAGCAGCGAGCAGCAAGCAGCTGGGACATGGAAGCATTCCCTGAAACCAACTGGGAGAGATGCCTGGTCCTGACGTCTTAGGGACTGATCACTTCTCGACACCACCCTCAGGTTAGAAGGGTGTGCCGAGTGACTCTACTTGGGCCTAGTCATAGAGAACTACTGGATGTGAGTGGCCGCAACTTTGGCAGATGTTTGCAGTAGGGGAGTGTGTCTGTGTTTGCTCCACACTGCTGAGTACCGCGCAGGCGCAGTGTGCATCAGAGCGGAAGTGTTCAGTGCGGCAGGGGGCCATCGTTAACCCCAAGTGGGGATCACCCCGATATCGCGATCCACGGGAAAATGTTGAACAGACTGACCTTTGTTCAAGATGAAATCAGCGTGGAGAGATCATCGAGTCGCAGCGTGATGTTCCATATAGCACAATGCTTAGGGCGTGCAGATCTGGGTGCGCACTAAAATCTACTGGCTACTACATAGATACCACTATATATAGGATGCTACGCTAACCGCACGTCGGATGCCACAATCACATCTGCTGTAGTTTCTCCCATTACTGTGCCGAAACGCACCCGTCTTTAGCACAGGACTGTGTTTTTGCCACCCACTCAACACTCCTGTCATGTGCCAACGTCGTATGTGCTCCATGCTGATGCTGCTGTTGCTGTTGCTCGTTGGTGACAAATTCCAACTAACTGATGTCATTAGAGAGTGCGACTGTGCGGCACTTTTTTGGGGGCCTATGCGCGTTTGCCACCTCCAGTAAATGTCATGTGTGTGCCCAGAACTCTCTGACTCTTCGTTGGCTGTTGCTCTCTGTCAATCACCCTCCACCTCTGTCTGTGTCATTTGTGCCACTGCTGACCTCATGCTGCTGCCGCCGTGATCTCCGCTTCTGACAGTCATTGTGCCGCTCTGTGGCCTACATACTTGATTTTTCGCTACATCCTAGTAATGGAATGTCATTGTGCCAGACTCGCTGACCTCATGCTGGGACTCCTTCAGTCATGCATGCGATCACTCTGCTGGTCATTGTGTAGTGCACATGCATAGAGGACCTATTGCTGAGCCGCCGTTGGACCTCCGCTCTCAGTCATTGTGCCGCTCTGTGGCTAATACTATTTTGCCCCACAAGCAGAATGTGCAGTCAGCGTGGCCACTTCCTTCCTTGACCTCATAGCTGGCTTAGAGCTCACACTGCCATCTGCTCACTGCGCACTGTAGTCATTGTGACACTGCCGCTGACCGTCGATGCAGCTGCCCGCACCAAGTGACCATACCGGGCTCTCAGTATTGTCGAACCGCTCTAATCAAAACTGATGGTACACTACAGTTACTATATTTGCGTACCCGTCAGACAGTATATGATGGGCATTGTAGTCTACGTCGTCCTGACCTCGTGCTGATTGTCGTTCTCTAAAAGAGTCATGCGACACTCTACTACGTCTGTTGTTGTTCATGTGCCACTGCCTGACTCATTGCTGCTGCCGCCGTGACCTCCGCTTCAGTCATTGTGCCGCTCTGTGGGGATCTCCTAACCATTTACTAGATCGTTTTTAGGCGCACTCTGCCTATGGAAATGTCGAGATTTGGTGAGCCACTCTTCTTGACTATCATGTTAGATGATGTCCTGTCATGTCCTCATCCACTCTCTGTCATTGTGCCACTGCTGACCTCAATGGCTGCTTGTCCGCCTGTGGCCTGCACCCATCTCTCAGTTCATGTGTTGATAAGCTCGTGTGGCGCTCAATACTATTTTTAGCCACCTGCAGAATGTCATTGTGGCCACTCTCTACTCATGAGAACTGTTGGCTCTGGTTCGCCTATCCATATGTGCACTAGTACGAGTCATTAGTCGCCAGCTGGCATGACTCTCGTTGCTGCTGTGTCTAGTCGCGATGACCTCCGCTCTCAGTCCTCTTTGTGCCTCAGATCTCTTGTGGTCACCTAAAAAATTAACATAGACTATTAGTGTCCACCGCAGAATGTCATTGTGCCACAGTCTCTGACCTCATGATGCTCGTTGTGTCTCCATGTACGATGCATCCTCTCAGACTCTCTTGGTCATTGTGCCCTATACGTGCATGTGAAACTCTGCATGTCAGACATGAAGGCGTGCTTTGGTTGACTCCGCTCTCCTGTCATTGGTGCCGCTCTGTGGCCTAATCTATTTTGCCGGATACCCTGTAATCACGGAAATGTCATTGTGCTAACTCTCATTGCACTCGAAATGCTGCTTGCCTATCGCTCCTGTCGTTGCCGTCCTGCACGCGTGTCTTGTGTCTAACTGTTCTGCCTCATGCTGCTGCCGTGGCTGCTTGCCGTGCACCTCCGAACCTCTCATCTTGGTGCCTACTACCTGTTTTTCGTCGCGCACCTCCAGAGATTGTCAGTGTTGCCGCACAGTGAGTTATGACGTGTTTTCATAATGCTGCCACTTCCGTGACCTCCCACACGGTATCTAGTTGTGCATACATCTGTGGCTTAATACTGTTTTCGCCGGCGCGCGATATTAATCGTTCATGTGTCCAACGTGCCTGACCTCATACTGCTGCCGCCGTGACCTCCACACTGTTGTGATTGTGCACTCTGTGGCTATGTGTATCACTGATTGAGTCGTCGATCCTACCATAATGTGCGCAGGAGATTGTGCCAATGCCGACCTCATACCTGCTGCCGCCGTGACCTTCGCCACCGCACTGTGTGATTTGCCCTACTCTGGTTGGCCTAAATACTGTTATTTGCAACTCAGAATGCCGATAGTGTGCGCGCTCTCTCTGTATGAGATACTCATACTGCTGCCGCCGTGACTCCACACTGTGTGAAGAAAATGTGACCACTATATCGGGCCTATTACTTTCTTGCCGCTCCTCCATGTAATTGGCATTTGGTGGCTCAGACTTGGTATCTGACCCATAACTGCTGCGCCGTGACCTCACACTGTGTGATTGTGAGCCACTCGCTGCTGGGCCTGATACTGTTTTGCAATCCTGCCAAGGAATGCCATTGTGACAATGTTATATCTGACCTACAAGTACTGGCGCCGCCTGTGACCTCCCACTGTGTGATTGTGCCAGACGTCTGTGTTCTCCAAATACTGTTTTTCCGCTCTCTTTGTAATGTCATTGTGCCACTGTCTGACCTCACTTATGCTGCCTGCCGTGACCTCCACACTGGTGGGTGTGATTTGTGCCAACTCTGTGGCCTAATATGTTTGCCCACCTACCCAGATATTCCATTGTTCCACTGTTACGTAGATACCTTCATACTTGCTGCCACGCGTGCCGGTGACCTCCACACGTGCGAGACAATTTCCCACTACTGGTGCCCGGTGGACTAGACTGTGTTTTAGTACCGCTATCCATAATGTTCATTGTGGGGGCCACTGTGTTGACCCTCATATGCTGCCGGCCTCGTGACCTCCGCATCAACCTGTGAGGATAGTTGTTGCCGCGTCTGGGCCTGAGACTGTTTTGCTGTCTCCTTCAGAGATGCCATTGTGGCTATACTCTGTCGAACTCAACTGCTGCCGCGTGACCTCCACTCTGTGTGATTGTGCACTGGCGTTGGCCACATAATACGTCGTGTGTTTTTCCCGCCTCCCATAATGTATCAATAGAGAGTCGAAACCATCTGTCTTGGGCCAATCTACTGTGCCGCCCTAGGCGTGACCCGCACCAATAACTTGTATTCCTTGTGCCCACTCTGGAGGACCTAAAGAGAGTCTAGGATGTTTTGCCAGTCCTCCAGAGAATACTTTTTACCAATTGTGAGACACGGTTCTGACCTCATATGCTGCCGCAGTGCCTCCACACTGTTGTGATTGTGCCACTCTGTGTGCATCCGATTACTCGTTTTTCCTGCCTCGCTTCAGATTAATGGTCGCAGTTAGGTTCCAGCGCGTAGTTAGTGATCCTTGCCTTGTGACGTGATGCCGCACGGGGACTGCTACTTGTCTACAGCTTGTATCTAGTGGTGTGCCATCTGTGGCCATAATCTGCCTGTGTTTCGCAGAGTAGACCCCACTTATCACAGAATCGCCATCTTGGTGCCACTGTACTGACCCTCATACTGCTGCGCGCCGTGACCTCCACACTGTGTGATTGTGCTACGTCTTGTGCCGTAAATATGTTTTTTCCGGCGGCACTCCCAGTGTTAAAATGGATCAGATATGATGCCGACTGCCCTGACTCGCTAAGAAGTGCTGTATTCCACTGTGAGGGATGCGCGCCCCAAGGTGAGCTCGTTCCCCACACTGTTATCATTGGTGAACTCCCTCTGTGCGCGCCTAAATGAACTGTTTTTGCCACTCGCAGAATGCCATTGTGCCACAAGTCTGACTCATTTTACTGCTGCCGCCGTTGACTTCCACCACTGTGTGATTGATGTGTGCCTCAATCCTTCTAAGCGTGTAGCTCGTAACTCTCTGTTACTGATTCAGTCCTCACTCAGAAATGTTCCATGATGATTGTACCACTGCCGCTGACCTCATGCTGCTGCTGTCCATGACCTCCACATCTGCTTCGTGATTGTGTCGCGCTCACGCACGTCTGTGGTCCTATAAATACGGGTTTGGCTACGCTATCTCTCATAGATGAGTTCAAGAAGAGTGCACACGTGGTCATCTTGACTCTCATGTGGTGCGCCTGTGGACTGCATCGCGCCTGTATATGCTATCACACGTTATTCATACTATATCGTTGGCACTGAGCTCTCAAGCTGTGTTTTTGATTCCGCTTGAGACGCTGGCATGACTTTATCAGGCATAAATTCCCGCTTGAGTTTTTTGGATCTGCGTAGAGAGGATCCTTCTGTTCATGGGTGACCATAGGGCTAAATAGTTTTATAGTTGAGAATGCTGGGTTCTTGAATGCGCTGGCCGGCGGCAGTCATGTGCGTGTCATACTAAAGAACAACAAACATTGTATGAGGACCAAGAGACACGCTTGTGCTCTGCATATTAAGCATTGCACAACGTTCTAAGCCACCCTGCAGGATCTGGGCAGCCTGGGGAAAACATAAGCCTGTTTTTTAACGTGATTCGTGCCGAAGTAATTCGGAATCGCAGACCTCGCATAAGAGAAGTTTTGTTTCGGAAGATTCGACTGGCGAAGTGACCGAACCGAATTTTTGGAAATTCCGGCCATCTCTAAGTATCCATGTATATGAGAGTTAGGCGCTATGTGGTAACCTGATCAAAAATAATACCAGAGAATTGAACTGCATATTTCTAGAGAGTGTGGGAAATCGAGATGCACGGCCTCTGCTTTACAAATCTTGCCTCCTTGAGTGAAGATTGATTGGATTCTATGGTAGAGGAAAAAATGCTAATCTAACTAAGAGTAAGTCTGCAATACAGTGAAATATATATTACATTGGTCATGGGATTTTAGCAATAGCCAATGAGACTATCCCAGAGCTACGCAGTCTCGTGTGTGTACGTTGTTGATGAATGTGTGACACTTCTCTGTGCCACTGCACTAGTGATTGTGAGTATTGGCCTGCGAGCTAGTGCATAAAAGATGCTGACTACGTATGAAACTGAAAAAATGGACGTGTTGAGATCTACCTAAGACTAGAACTTTTTAACCGCTGACTCATACTAGTAAGAGTGTTTCGGTTCAGTTCGAGTTCTAAAAATTCAAGAAGTTCTACGAGAATTTAACTTTTCTAGAACAGTACGATTAACACTACTCTCGACTCCTGTTAGGTGCACGATATTCTTGCAACGTTGGATTCTGACCTCTTGTATATGTATACTCAATGTGTGCAATAACGCGTCTTAAAGGGGTTGATGTATCTTATACGTAATAGATTTCTTGTTACTTCAAACCTGGTTTCTCGCGAGGATCGATGTTCTACTGTGAATTCATGGTGGCACGTGTTGTGCTCATGGATGCTTCTGACTGGCACTGCATGACTGAGCTGATTGAAGGACACCAGGGTCTGTACTATAGTGACCAGGCACTGCACAGCCTATCAGGAGGAGGATTGAACTGGTCTGTAGTTATAGCGACATGAGGAAGCTGAGTGCCGCCTATACAAGAGGGGATATCTGGGAATAGGTGCGACACTGTTTAATGGACAACATATTTACAAAGTGACTTGTTTTTGACAAAAATCTTTAAACATAAAAGGCAATTTTTTGTAGTGAGACGATCCCTTTAAGTAACATGAAACCTGAAATCTATTTTATTTCCACAGGTGGTTCCGGATGTAAGTGAACGCTGATTTTTTTATTGGCTCTGCTGTTATACAGTAATCCCTTAACATACAATATTAACCCCTTAACTCCACAGCTAGTTTTGACCTTTATGACAGAGCCCCATTTTTGAGATCTGACATGTGACACTTTATGTGAGAATAACTTTTTGACACTTTTACCTATTCATGTAGTTCAGAGATTTTTTTTTCACGTGACACATTGTGCTTTAATGTTAGTAAGAAATTTTAGTCCAAAATATACTTGTTTAATTGTGAAAAATGTCAATATATTGTGAAAAAAACTTGAAAAATGTAAAATTTTAAAAACTTCAAAAATGTATGCATATAAGACAGATAGTTATTCCACTCAAAATAGTTTATAACTAGCATCTTCCATATGTTTACTGTAGGTTGGCATCATTTTTTAAATATATTTTTATTTTTTTACGACATTAGGCTTAGAAATTTAGTAGTCATTTTTCACATTTTCAAGAAAATTTGCAATATACATTTTTTAGGGACCAGTCCAATTCTGACGTGGCTTTGATTGGCCTATATGTTAGACACCCCCATAAATTACCCAATCTAAGAAACTACACCCCTTAAAGTATCAAAAAACAGCATTTAGGAAGTTTATTAACCCATTTGGTGTTTCAGAGGAATTAAAGCGAAGTAGAGGTGAAATTTCTAAATTTTACTTTTTTTGCAGATTTAAAATTTTTATCCATTATTCACAAGAACACGGTAGAAGTGACCAGGGAAATTCAACTTAACATTGATTCCCCAGATTCTGCTGTGTTCAGAGATATCCCATATATGGCCCTAGCGCACTATTTGACTCAACCACAAGCCTCAGAGTAGGAGGAACACAGGGGCGTTGATAGGGTCCCAAGACATCCGGGGCCCGGGCCCTTTCTGTTAGGTTTTGCTCAGTAGGGCTAGGTTCACACAGAATTTTTCACGTCACATTGTGAGCTGCAGCATGATGTATTTTTACAAAGAAAAAACTTATGTTCCTGTCACTAATTTTATGTGTATTCCACATAAATTCTGTCCATCACCTCAGCAGTTCCTCTACAATGAAAGTAGTAATCAAAAAATGGTTACGCACACCTAAGATATTTAGGGGAAAATGGGTGCTATAGATTGGAAGAGACCATTGTGGTCTGTTCATACCTCTGGACGTGTTGTCCGTTTCCCCTAGCTCTATTTGCCTCGACATGGCAACAGAATTCAGACCGGACATATTAGGATTTCCTGCCTTTCCTTTAACGCCCATAGCCTCATATTACTTATAGTCCTATCATCTACTCCAATTATTCTCCTTCACTACCTACAGATGTCACATGAAAAAGGCTTTTGTTGCTGAAACGTCGCCATATTCGACATCTGATTACCTCTCATATATCCTGCTCATGCTTACGTATATATGTACTTGAGATTGTTCTTTTTGAACTAGGGCAATACTGACTAGCCCATTGTAAGATCCTGGCCTCTTGTAAATAAATATACCTCATTTTCTAAAAAGCATCTTTTTTGGTGTGTGGTGGATTTATATACTTACTGTACAATGAAAATCAGCCCTGACAAATTTGGTTTTTCAAAAGCGCTCACCTCCGTATATACCTTATAAATAGCATTTACCAAATAATACACCGATACATGGAGGAAATATACAAAACGAATGAATGTTACTAAAATTGCTCCTACAAAACCAAGACCCAAAACTATTTCTACTTAAGGATCAAATAATACTGCCAGACTCGCTGCGGCAAAAGCAACCACCTACATGTAGACTATCCAGTTTGTACACTGTTTTGAAAGACATATAATTAACAGCCATACAGTGGAACCATATAGTGGTAATAATATTTTTTATGGTAGATGCCTTCAGGAAATATGTATTACACTGAAGTACACATAGTGAAATTTAAAGGAGAACGTCTTTGGCTGTATCAGAGTTGTTCACTTCCTTCTCTTGCTCCATCCCACACGCAGACCGCCCTGATGACTTCTCCCTGCCATGACCACTTCGTCTACAGAAGATACCACACAAACATTTTAGAACCCACTTTACATAGCACATATGATATCTACCTACTGGGTGGAATGAGATAGAAAAGCCATGTGTCTATCTGTGGTGATGTGGTGTCAACATATTGTTCCTTATAAGGCCCCCATTAGGTATGTTTTATAACGCCCGCCTACGCGCCCAGCACGTTAGATATATAGGTCCTCCACATAGTAGGTATATCGGTTATATAAATCTCTATAGATAATAGGGTCCCTCGATTTGGTAGATAGTAAGTAGGCCTCCCAGTATAGGTAGTAATAGGCTAGACAATGAAATTATGGCGCCTCCATTATATAGATAGGTAGGTAAATGGCCCAATCAGGGCGTAACAACCGGGTAGCAGGGTAGCAGTTGCTACGGGGCCCTGCGCTTCGGGGGGGCGCCGAGGGCAGCTGCTACCCACGTCCGCTATCACCCCCGGTAATGCAGCTCCTGGGCCCCAGGCCTGGCAGTGAACTTTAACGTCTCACTGCGGCGGGCGGGGAGCCTGCGGGCCCGGCGCATAGCCCCTCTGAACGCCCGGGCCCCCCCGGTTCCCGCTTTCAGAGGCAGCGCTGCTTGGTATTAGCAGATCGGAGCGCCTGCGATCGCTTTCCGCTCTGTAACTAGCCCCCTGGCCGCGCTCCTGTGGCTCACCCCGCCTGCGCGCGGGTCGGTGACGTCACATCACCGCATGCGCCCGCGCTGAGCGCAGAGGCTGCAGGGAGAGCAGCAGAGCGGAGGAAAGTGGCACATCGGGGGGAGCGTGGACCGAGTTATAGTAAGTTGTTTCCTATTGTATCTACCCATATGCCTGCGCTGATAGCCCCCCATATGCCTGCCTATAGCCCCTAAAATTCCTGTCCTATACCACCCTATATTCCTGCCTAAAAGCCCCCTCCCATAAAGCCCTAACCTATACCCCCCATATGCCTGAGCCTATAGCCCCCATTATGCCTACCTATACACCCCATATGAGCCTGCCATAGCCCCCCATATACCTGCCTATAGCCCACCATACCGCATCCTCCCAACAGTACCCGGATGCCTACCTAGTAACCCTCCATACGTGTCCTACCTATACCCCCCATATGCCTGCCTATACCCCCATATGCCTGGCTATATGCCCCAATGCCTGCCTATAGCCCCCCATATGCCGCGTATAGCCCCAGATGCCTTGCCTATAGACCTCCCATAAGCCTGCCTAAAGCCCCCCATATGCCTGCCTATAGCCCCCCCCATATGCCTACCTATACTCCCCCATAATGCCTGACTATAGAAACCCCATATGCCTGCCTTGCCTATACAGCCCACCTAATATGGCCCCATGCCCTGCCTATACATGCCCCTATATGCCTGCCTGCCTTGCCTATACAGCCCCTATATGCCTGCCTGACCTGCCTATTACAGCCCTACATAAACCTGCCTTCCATATGACAGCCCCCTATCATGCCTATCCTGCCTATACAGCCCCCATATGGCCTGCCTGTACAGCCACCCAATTCATGCCTGTACAGACCGCCCATAGCCTGCCCTCTACACCACCCTATATGCCTGCGTATACCCCACAGCCCTGCCTTGTAGTAACCGGGGGGTGTATACCCCCACAAGTCCTGCCCGTTCTACCTTATAGGGGCCCCTTTAGCTACCTAAACTCCTACCTATATGGCCCCTATAGCCCCACCTAACCCCTGTCCTACTGGTATGGCTCCTATAGCTACCTATAAACCCTGCTGCCTATATGGGCACTCTAGTTGGCTACCTAAACCTTTGGTCCCTATTTGGGGCCCCATATATATGCCTATCTAAGACCCTGCCTGCCTAAATGGACCCCAATACCAGGGGGGCGAGGTGCTGGAAAAGTCAGGATTCTAAGATATTTGTTGTCTCAAATCTGCAGACCAAGTGGTCGTGAGATGTCAGCGCAAGAATGGCGGACTGGACCGGCAGTTCGACAAGAGCAGACATCAAGTGAAAGATCAACGACTGGTCCAAGAAATAAAACGATCCACCTGTGAGTCACAAGATGTAACTGCACTGTAATCACTTATATTTCTTGCACAGGCGTTACACTGTGACTACCACTATATTTGTGCCACTGTATGGTGGTTAAAGTACGGGAGTTCTGCATAGCTGTGTACACACTGCGGTTCTACCACTATATTGGTCAACTGTATGGAGATAATATACAGGTCCTGCAGAGCTCGTGTACATTGGTGTCTACCCACTATATGACTCACAGTAATGAGAGGGTAATACTACAGTCTGCAGAGCCTCGTGTCACTGGTGTCCATACACTATATGGTCACTGTATGGACATGGGTATTACAGTCGCAGAGTCCTGTGTCTACACTGGTGTCTACCCACTATGTGGTCACCAGTATGAGAGGTAATATACAGTCCTACAGAGCCATGTGTACACTGCGATGTCTACCACTAATGGTGCCCTGTATGAGGTTAATATACAGTCTGCGAACCTGTGTACACTGATGTTTACACTATAATGGTCACTGGTATGGCAGGTATTAACAGTTCATAGCAGGAGCCTTGTACACTGGTCGATCTACCGAGCTAAATGGGTCACTGTAGAGGTAATATACACTCTGCAGACGCCTGTGTACATTGGTGGTCTTACCCCTATATGTGTCACTGTATGGTGGGGTTATAAACAGTCTGCAGAGCCTGGTGTACACTGCTGTCTACCACTATCTGGGTCACTGTAGTGGAGGTAATATACAGTCTGCAGAGCCTTGTGTACACTGGTGTCTACCATTATATCGGGGTCCACTGTATGTGGGCTAATATACAGTCTGCAAGCCCTGTGTACCAGGTGTCTACCACTATCATGGTCACTGATATGGGTCGCGGTTACTATACTGTCTGCACACACCTGATGTACGACTAGTATATACAACTTATGTCACTATATTATTATATATTATTATTATTAGACAGTACTTTTGGTCTTTGTGTACTGATCAGTATAAGTGTAGTGGTTATGTTCATTCAGTCACGTATGTGGTGGTATTGGTGGTCGTGTCTGGTGTATAATCAGGTCCCTTATGTAATAGCGATAATGGTATAAGTTGGTTTGTATAGTGATTTGTTTGGGTAGCAGTATGATGGTGGAGATGTAATGTTGAGGTATGTTGCCCCCTTGGATTTTCTACGATTATCTAACAGCATGATCCTGGTGACAGTGGCGACGTGGTCGTGAGGAGGAGGGGGGTTGGTCCCCCATTCTCAAAAGATTTGCTATGGGGCCCAGGCTTCTCTAGGTTACGGCCTGGCCCCAAGTATAAAAGCCCAGATAGCTAATAATGGCTCCGCCGCAAGCATATAGCTAGGCAGGTATAAGGGCCCAAAACAAACACACACGCTATAACTACACGGCCTCATCGCCAAACACGTACCAACATGCGTACGCACCACCGCCCAAACCACCCCCATAGACACACATATGCATGAGGCGCTCTAGATTTAATAATGAGACTCCCCAATATCAATAGCTAGGCCGAACCAGCTTCTCAATCTCATATGACGAACGGCTGCGAGCTTGCCCAATATAAAGCTATGTAGTGTAGATGGGGATGACCCACCGAGAATATATGAGCTAGTAGTATATATGGCCCTAGTATACAAGCTATGAGTAGTGATAGTTATAAGCGAGACCCGCCAGTATATAGCCAGGATAATTATAAGGTCCCAGTATATGGCTAGTATTATAGGTAGGCTCGTTTCCAATATATAGTGGCTATAGATAGTGAATAAATTGCCCTCCAGTAAAATAATATAGCGGTAGTAACATGTGCCGCCGGCATTAAATAATTAGGTAGTTACACTGGTCCCCCAGTTAAAATATATTAGGCTCAGCTACATGAGGCCCCACAGTAAATCAAGTTAGGATACTCACATGTCCCCCGGGGGCCAGTAAAATCAATTAAGACGTAGGTTAGTAGAGTAGGCTCAGGTAATCTGCAATGAGGGCATAAATCGTAGATCTAAACACCAGTGCTCTACACACGCTCTTTCCTGCCTGCTCCTTGAAAGCTTCCCGCCTCACTCCATCTTCTTCCCAACACAACCTTAGTCCGTGACATCATCAAGCCGCGGCAGCGGCACTTGTGCAGAGGATCGTACTCAACGTGTCTGCCCTGTGCCTCGAAACTCCGTGGGGGCCCGCGCACGTGCCCTCGCATTTAGACTCACTGGAGTTCTCCACAGAGCAGGGAGCGTTTGCTCTCTGCTCTGCGGAAACCATCAGCTGTATGTGCGTCCAGCGGACACACATGCAGCTGAAGAGACCGTCGGCGCTCCAGACCCACAGCAGCGGCCTGAAAGCCACAGCGAGGTTCGGGACAGGCAGTTTTATTGATCGAGGATTGAGCCGCCTGATAAACAGCTTGAGCGACGCCCCCTGGAGAGCCAATTACCGACTTAGAGGGTCCTATTTTCAATACAATTTTAATTTTTACTTCATCAGTTTGCGGACACCCTAAAGGTCGCTAAAACTTAATAAAACACCCCTAAAAAGACCCAAAATTGGAAACTACACCCTGGAGGAATATATCGCATTGGTGTGAGAGTGAGTATGTATCACATTCACAGGTGTTCCACAAATTTTTTTAGCATTAGGCTCTGAAAATGAAAAAAAAATAATTTTTCCAACATTTTGCAATTTTAGCTGAAAATGTTTAATTTTTACAAAGAATCTTGGAAAAACCTACCCCAAATTTTGTTACGCAATTTCCTCCAAGTTTGGCAATACAATACCCTACATGTGGGTATAAACTCTGTTTGGGTGCATGGCTGGGTGTGCAAGGGAGGGAGCACTATTTGCCATTTGCAAAGCCCGTAAAGTAGGTGAAACCTTCCAGAAGTCACCCCATTTTGGATTCAACACCCCTCATGGATCTCATCTAGTGGTGTAGTTGTTGCCATTTGGGTCTCACAGTGTTTCCATAGTTTTTTTTTACATTGGGCTATGAAAATGGAGGGAAATGAAATGCAGCTCCGCCAGTGTTTTTTGGGTTTCAATTTTACAGTGTTTGCAGTGCAGTGTAAATGACAGAATAATTTTATTATGTGTGTTGGTACAATTGCAATTATATACATTTTATATAGTTTTTTATGTTTTATTACGTTTACACTTTAGAAAATTGTGTTTTTAGTGTTGTGTCCTAATTCTGACAGCCATACCTTTATTATTTTTTCTGATGATATGAAACATATTATGGGCTTGTTTTTTTGCGGGATGAGTTTGACGTTTTTACTTTCATTACAACCTAAATCATTAAATATAACAACTGGGGTGTCTATGCGAGCTGTATAATTCGTTCGGACCTGTTGAAAAAAGGGCTATAGCATGTCATTTCTACAACATTGTGACTCTCGAGCGTACACATCCTCCATGCGTACCTCATGTACCCCTTAAGCTACAACTCTGTCACACTCCACTACTCATACAAAAGACCAGAGCGGAGCTAAGGACGAAATCACACACGGCTTAAGAGACGCTTCACCGCGGCCGTAGCGGGTGATACGGCAGTCAGGTCACGCCGTGCAGTAGATTTAACCTACTAGTTCGCCAGATTGTGATCAGCGGCAGGGCTCGCTTTGTAATCCTGGAGCCACTACTCTCTAGGACGAACCCAGTATGTCCATCTTGCAGAAAGCGCACTTCCCGCGCTCTAATATTGGGTACATTATCTGATATGGGGAAGAGGTTAATTGGTTCCAGAAGCACCAACTGTATGTCCAAAATCGATTGGTAAACTGTTTGAAAACCATAACTTCTACTGTGGAACAATTCTGGTGTAATAGTTCTAAGGCCCCAAAATGTCCCCAACATAATGTAAAATGAAGATTAAAGAAAATTAAGCAGAAAACTAATAAAGATAAAGCAAGTCCTTACAGATAACATCAGAAAGTAATTTGTATTTGAGTTCAGAAGGTTATTTGAGTTATTTACTTTGTGCACAATGTATCAGCAAAAAAAGAAAAATAGGTGACCTTACTTGGTGTCCAAAGAAGCCTCTCATCCTGACATGGATAGAGAGAGCAGTAACAGAAACATGTTGTATCCACAAGTTCTGTAGAGCCGAATAGACCACCGATCCCTTTTCGCCCCCCCCCCCTTCATGTAATTTATAAAGCAGGGGTTTTACAAGTTCATGATACTTGGCTGGATCAGCATCTGTTACAAATGTTATATTGAGATCCAAACCAATAGCAAGTACCAGAAATACCATATGTTAAAAAATATTGTATACCTGAGATCAAGTAACTGAGCAGAACAACCCTGTATGTAGAAACCCTGTAATTTGATTATAGTAGACTTAAGAAGTTTAATAGTAAAATAACATTTTACAGGTATTATTTCTAAATGATGATAATTAATTAGTTGAATTATGACAGCCTTTATTTTCCCAAGTGTTTGCTACCATTAAGTTATATGGAGAGGTGTAACCTTAGGCTCCTGAGTCCCAATATAACTATTAGTACAATTTTCAAGTGAATGTGTCCCATTGAGTCAAAATTATGAGTAACATCTGGTCGCCGACTTTTTTTTATACATACCCTTGAGTAAATATGGCACTAAAGTAGTTTTGTATCAAAGCTTACTGAAACTATGAATTATTTTTTAGCATTTCATTCTGTAGTCATTTTTGGTACTCTTGAGGGAAAATCCATGTAAAATCCATACTATGCTGAGGGTTTATAGGTGAAAAATTAACTTTGATCAACCCTTGCCATGCACTTAACATATTTCAAAAGACCAGAGAAATACATTTTTTATCACACAAAAATATTCCCTTCAAATTCAGTTTATCTGATTTGATGAATACATTTAGCCACATGATAAATTCACACTATTTGAATGGTTGTAGGTATGTTTGAACTTAAAATATGCATCAAATTCTGCTATGGTAAAGGAATGGAGAAAATGGGTATTTCGCTTTTGCCTCCAGCACACTGTTTTGCATCGTAGATTAAAGGATTTTCAAAACTAACTGTGATTGTCTTGTCACGGTTGAGATACACATTAGTTGACTGAGCTGAGTATCAAATATGTGAAATTAGTTGCCATTAAAAGCTTGCTTTAGGCAGTTCATTTTCTCTATCAAGCCCTCCCAAGCTGAGAGCCTCCTGCCTGTTGGACCAGTGAACATTAGCTTACTAAATATTGTTGCTAATCAAACTCTGCATTACAAATTTATGTTTCTAAAAGTAAGAAGGTTGAAAACACTGATGAGGAAAGTTTGCTTCAGTGCATGATGTTTAACCTTTGAATGTCCCCCATTATACACCAAACACCTTACCATAGTTAAACTTAGAGTTTAATGATAAAGTTTAAAAAACCCTTTTGAAGTCGCTAGACTTTGTCGCATTTCAACAATGAAAAGCATCTTGCATCCAATCATTGATACTGTACTACAGAAATAGCTAGGAATAGCATAGCTGATGTGTTAATCACTGTTAAAGAACCACCCACATCAAGTGTGAGTCTAATGTTAGTTTTGGCTCTGTGAAATAACATGGTGAGACAACGCCTTTAAGCTGTGCCAGAGGCACATTGATTTAGAATGTCTGTCAGCCTAACACTGACAGGCAATAATGCTTTATTAAGGAAGGCTAAGGTATACCCAAAGCAGTAATACTTGGCGGATAAATCGCCCTTAAAAAAGTGAAACTTGTCAAGTTTTTCTCTCCCAATTCTGGGAGATTTTAGCCCCACCCTGGGAGAACCCCTGATCCACCCAGGAATAGCCCCCGGATTATTACAAGTAAAACACCCTTGTTATTCGTGCAGGATGCGCAACAACCACAGCCACTTTACTTTCTGCATCCTGGCTTGTGGAATCTCTCTCTCTCGGAAGAAACAGCAGGGTAAGTTTGTTATTAAGTTCCCTGGTGGGGAACATTTTTATAAAAGCATTACAAAACATCCAGATGGCCTTGGATGAACTTGAAATGGGCTGCAATATTTTTTTTAGACTGCAGTAGATTAATTTGTGGTGTGTATGGAGCCCGCATTCTATCAGTTTATTTTCACACATCTAGACACATGAACAAAAGTTCCAGAATCAACTGAACATTTCAGGTCAAGGTTAAATTCAACCTGAATCTGAGCATTTCCATTCAGGTTGACTGAATTGACTTTCAACAAAAATCAACGTAAAATCATTGGACTCAGAGACAAACCCTAGCTACTATGCTTTTGGAGATTAGAGTTTTAGGTGAATGGATTTTGGTCTGCCAAGATTACCGGACCCTGTTGCCCCTTATCTTGTTGAGCTCGTGCTCCAATGACACTTTAGGGTACCCTAAAAAAGTTGTATCAGAAAGCAAGCACTAGGGGACGAGAAGTGGCAGAGGTGGGAGGTGACAGAGACTGGTAATATAATCTCTGTAGACCAGTTAAAAGAACATTAACCCAACTAAAGGTTATGGTTATGGTCAAGGTCAGGAATAGATCTAGGGTTATGAAAATTCAGGCTCAGGACATCCTGAACCTGAATTATTTCACAAGTTCGGTTGAACCAATGTTGAACTGAACAGGAACAGATTAAAGCATTCCTAATGAATGCAGGAAAGATAAATGCACCTAGTTTTGGTGCACTACAGTTCATTTATATAAAGAATAGGGCGTCAACAGTTTTTTGGCGCAAAAGACACCAAAAAATGGCACAGACCTCATGGGACATGTCGCCCAAAGTTTGTGAAAAAAACAGTAGTTTGTTCTTTTTGTTTGTTTTTTTCTACTCCCCCAAAAATAATAAAAGTTAGTCAAGTCCCAATTACTACAAAATGGTACCAATAACCAACCACTTTTCTTTTTACAAAAACAACATTGACGGAACAGTAAAATGTTATTGCTTTTGGACAGCCGGGAGAAACCACTAGCAAAATACACAATGCCTAGGGGTACAGCTACACTAAAATATAACCTTTAATAATATCGATTAAAAATAACACAAAGAAACAATGATCGCCCCAAAAGGGGGGGCCCTCACAGGGAAAACCCACCTATTGTACTCAAATTACTAGCAAAACACAGGCCCCAAAAAAAAAAAGGACGTAAAAATGACAAAATTCAAATTTTTAAACTGAGGGCACACCAAAAAATATACACAACACCAAACACTTATACTAACAATATACACATTCCATTTTTTTTTCCGACGCGTTTCTCCCACAATAATGTGGGGTTTTACAGGGATACAAATTATATGAAATACAAAAAGTATGTAATGCTTACGCCCTTAGATACATACAAAAGCCAAAAACAGGTGCCCAGGATCTGGATGATTGGCAAAGTTAGCGCGGTAAGTTTGTCGATGGTGAAATGAAAAACCCAGGAAACCCAAAAAAGGCCCTTTATATGTTCCCCCCAAAAAAGAATAAAAGCGCTTCCCAAATGACATGAAGGGCGCCCGGACATAAGTAGAAAACCGGCATGGTAACAAAAAAAGCTCCGGAAGTTACCAGGCGCACCGCGAAAACCGGGCATCCCACGGGTGAAACATCAACGTTGCCATAGATATGGGCGCGCATGCGCAAAGAAAAATCACTAACAAAACATAAAACCACAAAGGGGGGCGTACAGAGGAAAAGCGACAGTGTGCAAAGTAACAAATAGCGTCCGGGAGTTACCAATCCACACGCAAGAAATAAGGCGCCCCACTGGGGGAAAACATTAGTCGTTGCCATAGATTGAAACGTGCATCGCAAAAGCAGGATAACCAGACAAACATATATTGAAATACGGGGGCAGACTCAAACGGAAGCAACAGTTTGCATAATAACGAGATAACGTCCGGAAAGGAGAAAACACTGCCAGTAATAGGCCCGCATATCCCCAAAGGGGATCCAAAATAAACACCTTGTCATACAGGAAAACAAAATAAAATACAAAACCCCCAGCGGGCCTAATGCAGGGACAGATAAGGGTACCTGTAAAGAAGGTGTTAGACAAAAGTTAAAAGTTATCTAAGCTGACAAAAAAGGACCAAAAAAGGACAATGATTAAAAGTAGCAAATAATCCCACAGATTTGGCTCAAAAAAGTTTAATTGGAAATAAAGAAAAATGAAAAAATGCAAAAATAAAACAAAACAAAACCTGGCAGATTAAACAAATATCAATACATTAAAAAAGCAGTCACAGACCCACTGGGAAAAAAGATCCTAAATGCATAACAATAAAAAAAATACATATCAAAATATCTAACAGATGAACAGGATGACAAGAGAAAAATTTTTCAAGATAATACAGAGGGGCATCAATAAACGGTGTAATGAAAAGCAAACTTCAGGCCAGTGGGTGGAGGGTTTTTTCAGGTGAAAACCCTTGGGCCTCTCTTTGAAGCATTTTTTATCAAAATCCCCCCTTTCAGGGGGGGAGCAACAACCCAATAACAGAAAAAAATAATTGATTGTGGTTCTAAATGGGATGTATTCAATGGGGTGCCAGGGGGGTGTCCCGACGGTTCCTAATTCACCTAGATGTTCCAGGGCCTACGTCTAAATTGAGAAGATCTTGCCAAAGTACAAGATGGACAAACCCAAGGCCCGATAAACAACACCAGTTTTTACAATTGGGGATAACTCCTCATATGGAAGATCTTTTCCATTGTGAATTGGGAACTATTTTAAAAACCAAAAAAATTTTCACCCCCCTGCAAGCTCCCATTTTAGTCCAAACACACGGCTGATAGCCATGAACAGGGGTGATGTGGGGATAATGGCTCGAACAAGGGAATTTGGGCCCAGATTTTTACCTTTCCATGTAATCCGAGGAAAGGGATCGTAAACCCCCTACTCTGGGCCCCGACGTAATAGGGGGCCCAAAAGTAGAAATAAAGCCCTTAAAACTTTTGAAAACATTATCGAAAGTCCCAATTATTCTAAATTTACCATCAGTATCTGATTCTTTCGTCCCTCTGAGGATGTATAACAACACCAGCCCCACATGCCCATTTTAAGCCAGTAGAGGATCCCTGGGTACCCCCCGTTGAAGGGAACCTTTTCTGTAGGGGGTAGCTTTTCCCTTTTTTAAATTTGCAAGGGGGGACTTTTCCCGGGCACGTATGATTGCCCCTTTTTTTGGGATACCACTTTTAAAGGAAAAAATGGGAAAAGTCCCACCCAAGAGGGGTATTGCCCCGATGAACCCCACATTTTTAAGTGGAGAAAGCGTCGGGGGAATAATGGGAAAAAGTGTATAATTTTTAAAATAATGTTTGGTGTTGTAGTAATTGTTGGGGTGTCCCACTGTTTTAATTTGAATTTTGCCTTTTTTTACGTCCTTCTTTTTTCTTTTTGTCCTGTTTTTTGCTAGATAAATTAGATACAATAGGGAGGGGTTCCTGCGCAGGCCGCCCCTTTGGGCATCACTCTGCTTCTTTTCTGTTTTTTTAATTGAATTATTAAAGGTTATATTTTAGTGTCTGTACCCCAGGCATTTGTTTTTTTGCTAGTGGTTTCTCTCTAAATTGTTGTTCAATGCCGGGTAATTGTATCTGGAGGCTTTTTTCTCTTTTTTCTCTTTGCCTCACATTCTTATAAGAGATTGTGGTTTCTTATGTTTTGTTGGATTTCTCAGCTCATCTTTATATCGTTTGTTTCTTTTATACAGAGTGTTATAAGGGCATTTTTATGGCAATCCCTCATCGGGGTTACCCATTGTGACAGGTGGCTTCGACGTTTAGGAATGTTCTCGAAAGGGAATTTGTTTGGGCTCTCTCAAGGCTCCTCTTTGCAAAATTTATTTTGTGATCTTTCCAAAAAAAAAAACATAATTAATCCCTGTGGGGGCTCAATCCTTAAAATTATCGTAAACATAGCATTGTCCCTAGGCCTTTTGCATCTCAATAACACCCCACTTAATCCCGTAACCCCATTTTTGGGGAAGTGGGAAACTGAGGCTACACCTCCTCTTTGAGATTTATTGATCTACTATCGAGGAGGAGCCAACATTCTGAAAGATTTTTTGGTCAATTTAAAAATACACCGAAAGTACCCTTAAATTTAAGGAGACACCATTTTCAAAACGGAGATTGACTTACAGAATAATAAAATAAATTCCTGTAAAATTTAAAGGAACGCAAAACACAAAATAGTTTTTTAAAGGACACCAAATTTCGTGAAAATCGGCATACAAAAATATATATCGTACCCCTCGACAGTGGAATCAGAGCCCTCATCTTCTGACACAGATTGTCGAGGTAGAATCAGGAGAACCAAAGAACATTTAATAACCCTTTTTCAACAAAACCCAGTCTTATAACGATACAGAATGGGTCCCAAAAAAAGAGAATAGAGAAAAGGGGAAATACCAAACAAGGAGAACAACCGGGGTCCTCCTTATCCCCCTCTTCCTTTTTGGCACCTACCCTGGTGCTGCCTCCCAACCCCTAGGTGGTTCAAAACAAGAGATTGGGGGTACTCGCCACCGGGAAGAAAACCCCAACTTTTTTTAGAGGGGATCACAAGTAAGTAGGTGCGGGTGCGGGCTTTAATCCTGAAACTTCTGAAACTTTTCAGATACAACTTTCGATCATTGTCCTCCCCTTTTAAAATGCAGGTACTTGAAAGGGGGCCATCCTTTTCCAAAACTCCCTTTAAAAACGCCTTTAATTGGGGGAAAAGGGATATACACCTTTTTTTTTTAGAACGCTTAATGGAAAAAAGTCTTTTTTTTTTAAAAAAAAAAAAAGTTTTTATTTATAGAATTTTGCAATTTTAACATAACAAATCATTTCACAAAATTACACAAGGCATTGCGTGAGATTCGGTCCCAAAATACATACATTTCCCAAAATCAATAATCACAAAAGATTTTTTTACATACTATTCCACAATATACTTGAGAAAGACCAAAAATTGAGTCATATGCATTATTTTTGGTTTTTGGTATAATACTGCTGCAAGAAAACATTGGTAAAGAAACAATAAAAATATACGCCAGAATTTTCTGAACCCTTCTCTGGATATCAATCCTCCATGTATGGCCTTTTTTTCACAAAAAATCCACACCATACCAAATCACTTCCGCCACTCACACTTCCCGGCCCCCTGGCCCTTTTTCCTCCCCAATCAATTTCACTACAGCCCCCTGAGCAGCCGTCCATTTGGGGTTCCAAACCGTAGGAATGTTTGGGGACCCCCTTTGGGGTGTCATAGTAATTTTGTACCGGGAATTTCGCCTTTAATCCTGCTTCCACTGTTCCAGTATGGGACCTTGGGCGGTTTTCCCAATTTAATAAATTTTTTTCCCTACTAGAAAAACAATAACAGGGTAGGGGGGTTCGGTCGCCTTATTTGGGAATCAAATCTTCCACAATTCCGAGTAACTATTTCCCCAAGCAGGCACACATTAAGCCCATTTCGTATTTAAAAAACTGTGTATACCCCCCCCCAATACTCCTGCAAAACCGGGCAATCCCATCCCAATGGATCAATTTCCCCTTTTCTTGCCCCACTGGGGAACAAACTTGGGGGGATGCATGCATCTGAGAAATCGGACGGGTGAAAGGTAAACCCTTTGTACCACTTAACTTGGATAAGTTGATCTCTACGCTCAAAACCGCCAGCCGCCAAATCTTTATTCAAGACGCCTCATGGGAAAAGACGGGATTCCCTTTCCACCTCCAAGGGAAAACGCAATGGAGACCGACAACCATAATAGCCAAATAAAAGACGAGACTGTTTTTTTAAGGTATTTTCCCCTTAAAATACTTCTAGGTACCCAATTAAAGGACGGACAAAACCCAAGTCCAAATTGTGTGGGCACGCATGTCGAACTGAAAGTACCTAAAAAAGGGATCCCCTTGGAAGATAAAATTTGGACGCACTCTGAAACCAAAGAGCCCATCTCTATAAACGTGGAGATATTCACCCACGAGTGGCCCAAAATTTATAATTTTGGTAAATCTTTATTTCCGGTAATTTCCTTTTACACCAAAAGGGGAACAACTGGGACCAGCCCCTGTTCCCCCCCCGCTATGACCTGGGGGGAAATGAAGGCCCCCCCAACAGACACCCTGCCCCCATTAGCAGCGTATAGTGACGGAAACAATTCCCCCTCTATAGGTAGATTTCCAGCCCTAAAAAGAACCCCCAACGCGCCTCCAACCCACAAACCCCGGGTCATTATTCTCCCCTCAACCCATTTTGATACATATGCTAACTGAACCGCACATATAAATATATAAGTCGGAAATGCAAGTCCACCCTGTCATAGGGGCTTTGAATGACTCGCTTAGACGGGGGACACCTCCCACAGAAAGGAGAAGAGTAATTTCTCCAGAGATGTGAAATGTAAATTTAGAATATACTCGGGGCGCTCGATACAGGTACAAAACTTAGGCAACAGCACCTTTTTAACATTTGACTCTCCCAATAAGAGACAGGGGAAAAGGGCCCCAGTTTTTTTAACCTCCTCCACCCCCCCAAACCCCCGGCTAAGGTTTTAAACTCTTAAATTTAGTAATATCCGGGTATAAAAAATTTCCAATATTTGAAATGCCGACAATCTAAAGGGGGAGAGGGGGGACACCAACCCGGGTCAATTTCTTTAAAACAAAAAAAGTATGGATTTTCCCCATTTACCTCAGACCGGAGTAACCTCCAAACCTTCACTTCCCAACAGGCATCCAAAGAGGTCCCAGGATCCCCCAAAATATACCAACATGTCACTGCATTAGTGATATTTTTTTCTTCCAGACCCGCAATGGACCATCCCCGAATTTTTCATGTGCATTGATCAAATTAAGGGGTTCCATAATGAGGGCAAAAACCCTAGTGCCCCTCCCAATGGGAAAGGGGGAACAACAGCCCGTTTTCCCTTTGACTCTCGCTGAGGTTGCAGGTATAATAGGCGTAACCATTTAAAAATTAGAAGGAAACCCCACCTGACAACAGTGCCCACATAAATCTCCCTCCACCGAGTCAAACCTTCTCTTGTCACCCTACCCCTGCATTTGTTGAGGACTTGAAAAATTTAGTAAAACAATCGCGGGGTTAATCGGTCGTTTTTCCCCGGGATAATCCCCATTGGGCTGCCCAACCAGTGACAAACACTCCATTCAGTCTTATAGCCAAAATTTAGCCAAAATCTTTTCAACTAGATTAAAACAGGGATATTGGCCCGTAAAACTGCCTGGTCCGGGGGCGCCAGGTTTTTTTGGGTTATTGTGATCACCGCCTCAGAGAAAGAGGGTGGGAAAGAACCCTCCAAACTCAGCTAAAACAATTTTTTCTAGTCTACCACCCTTGCTCTGTGTCTTCTTTGTACCACCCCCCCCTGGGAAAACCCTCGGGCCAGGGGGGTCTTATTCGTCGCCCAAACCCCCCTATAGCCCTGCTAATTTTCCCCCACTAAGTTTTGCCTCTAGGTCCCTAAACCTCTTCACGGGGTAAATACAGGTATATCTATCTTTCCAAGAAGTGGGTTATTTCCCGTCCGAAAAGTTTTCTTTGGGGGGAAAGTCTTTATAGTAAGAGGGAAATTGTTCACAACTGCCCGGGTCTGACCGCAGTGTTCCATGTAGTCCAACCACCCCGGGCCCCCCGTCACTTTGGGTCTCTGCTCTGGCCAGAAACGGCCGTGCTCTACATTTTTTCCCCCCCTCTACAAAAAAGATTGCTTTAGCAAAGAAAATCTCTTCTGAGGTACTCGTCAAGTAAACGAAACTCCCTTGAGCCACTAACATGTCTCCTTTGATTTTGAGATTTGGGGGGCCCGTAAATACTCCCCCCTTTTTCTTCTCGCAAAATTTTTGCCTCTAATTTCCTCTATTTCTCCCCAAATCAGCTCTAAATGATTTTTATGGCCCCAATTATGGCACCCAAAAAAAACCTTTTGAAACATCCCCTTCCACCAATGGGTTTTTCTGACCCTCATTCAAACCCCCATATTTTCTATCGTTTCTACATGTATTCATATTTTTGGGAAATCCCAACCATCTAGGGGTTTATCTCCATAACCTCTCCAAACCCGCAATGGGAAGCTAGTATCAACTTCAGGGGCCATGACTGATATCCCATGTGGTAGGGATTTTTACAACAGGGACCTTGCAATATACTTTTGACACAAAGGGCCCAAAACTACCGGAGAAGAGTTGTAGGAAGGGGAAAAAAAGAATTTCCTAACTCTGGGGTCAGCCATCTCCATGCCTCTTCAGGCCATTGGCTTCTGCCCCTTTCAAAAAGGGCCTTTATTTTGCGCAAAGGGGATGGAGACGTCCAGTCCCCATCTAAGTGGCTTTAAAAACCCCAAAAGGACAATGGGGGTCCCCGGGTATTGTGAAACTTTTGCCCAAAAGGGTGTCCAGAATCCCCTGTGAAAAGGGGGCGGGACATATATCCCCCCCACTAGGGAATTTAGACCCCATACTTTTGCATGTAACAGCACTCCTCCCCGAGGTCTATATGAAATCCTGTAGTTGAAATTGGGAGAGATTTTCTAACAACACCGAAACTCCACGAGCATAGTTAGAATACACGCATGATAGCTGTCCCTATCCATGGCCTCTTTTAACTAGGGATCTTCTGCCCCCTAAGTGCGTCTCCTTTAAAAAAAAAAACCAGATTGGAGTTTTAACAAATCAAAAAAAAAGTGCCCCTTTTCATTTACAGTTTAAACCCCTGACATTCCAGACACTATCTACAATCCCCATTGTGAGTTCATAAATAAGAATACCACACAAAACAAAAATTAAACCAGGGGCCCACACAAAAAACCACAAACCATTCACCTGTTGAATGTAAACACCAAATAGGCCAACCAGGCCTAAACCTAGCCTCCCCCCCCCCTCAAAACCACCCAACCTGCCCACCTACAATCCCCAAACTTAACGAAACTGTTAAAAACAAAATTTTGAAACACCCCCAGGTGCACAAATTTACCTGTTCCCCGGCGAATGAAAATCGTCTAGAAAAAAACCTTTTTCAAAGTACCATCTAAAACTTTTAAACAAATCCCTTTCTCCGCTCCTACAAAGAAAAACCTCTAAAGGTAAGCAAACAAGGCTAACAGAGAAAGGGGAAAATCCTGCATAAAAATTCACTTAACAACTCTTTTCATAAGAGTCCCAACCAACATTTTCATGGGCCTTTAGCGTTTTTTTAGGGAACCTCCTTTCTAACCCCTCTTTAGGCCTCCCGGTGTTACAAAGAAAGTGACGGCCGATGTTGAACTCTCATCAAGTGGGGGGTAAGATGGGTAAATTTAAACCCCAAACCTTCCCCCAACGACTCCTCACATGAAAAATTCATCCTTTTTTTTTTGCACCCGAAAAGGTTCCGGATGAAGATAACTTGCTGTTTTTATATACAATGTCCCTTTTTCTCCTGGCACGGACAATATAAATCCCTACCCTATAATTAGGAGCTTCAAGATGAAAGGCGGGGTGGGCCCGGGGGGCAAGGCCTCGTTGGAATACCCGGGGTGCCCGCTCAACACAAAGCTAGATGAGAATTCAATGGACCAGGGCTTCGTGAGCAATTGTTCTATAAACTTCTCTGGGGAGGAGCCTTCCACATTTTCCGGGAAGCCTAGAAATTCGCACATAATTGCGCCTACTACGGGTTTTTTACGTCCTCTCCCAGCCTCAGGGTTTTTTCACCTGTTGTTTTAGGGCGAAAGACTCCTTTTGGGGGTTGGAGATGTCCTTACCCCGCTAATCCTGCTTTTTACTTCTACATTCTTTCCCTATCTTATCCATATCAAAAAACCCCGGCAAACTGTTGCAAACCATTTGCAGGGGATCAATTTTAGTGGTTAACGAGTCTGACGGTTCAATGCCGCCATTATCTTTTCAGTGTCAAATGCCCCGTTAGATGGAGGTTCTTCTGGGGGAGGCCCATCGGTTTGACCCCATTGTTTTTATTGGTTGCTTTTGTGTGGAAGCTGGGGGCCGTAGAATTTCATTCCGGCCCCTACTTAATTTGGGCTAACACACCCGGGAAAACAAAACCAACAACAAGACGGGCCACCTGGGGGAAAGGGGTTCTCCAAATAATGCAGCATATACTGGGCCAATCAATACAGGGCCCCCTGGTATTACAATGCGAAAGTGTTCAACTTAAAATCCTGTGCTGAAGTTATTATTTTGGCCTTTTTCACAACATTAATGACCCGACTAATTTCCGAGAGAGCAGGGGCCCCAGCACGCCAATTTAGCGAAGGAAAAAAGGGGCATCATAGGAGTCACGGAGCAAAAAATCTTTATAAGAGTGCAGACTTCAAAAAGAATAACCTTGTACTGCAGAAGAAAACAGTACTGGAAAACCCCAGTAGATCGGGATAACCAAGTTTTTGCCATGGAAAGTGTGAATTACAATAAAACTGGGCAAGAAAATGGAACGTAAGTTTTTGGATATATAAAAAACAATAACTACGTCCCACAGATGATATAATTTCAAGAGTACACGAGGGGTTTATTGCAGTGAATGAAGGTTCCCCGTGGGGAGTGTCCTCGAAAAAAATTTTTAAATTGAAAGAAAGAAGGGGGTGCCTGGAGTTGGGGGATTGGGTCCTGGGATTTCCAAGACCCTTTTCGTATTCACTGAATTACTAGAGGAGGGGGAAAAGGGACCGTTTTTAAAGGCCATTTACCCCATTTAACCAAAAATACTAAAATGCCCCCTTTAAATACCACAAAAATCGACCTTTTAAAAAAATTTTTTGCGATTCAATAAAAAACTTTAAGGTTCCCCTGAAAATAAGCCCCCATTTCAATCCTCCGACAAGAAATCATCCTTGAAAATTTGGAAATGATCGTTTTAATAATTATTTAACCCTCGGACAAGGGGGGTAACATAGTGAAACAGAATCACAGACTACAAAAAAATGTGCCTCGAGTTTTTCAAAAAATAGAACTGCATATGGGTTTTTAAGTCTAACCCCTCGACCCTTCAAAAAAGAACTCGAGGGGATCTTGAATCACGCTTTTTTCCCCCGGATTATTGAAAAATGAGTATCTCTTTCTATTACCGAAGGCCCCTCAGACCGCTATATTTTACGGACTTCCTAAAGTCCATAAAGGTTTTCATCCGCTTAGATGTAGACCCATTGTTTCTGGCATAAAAAATTTAACACAAAATGTAAGTACTTATATTGATTCCATCTTGTACCCTTTTGTTACTGCGTTACCATCCTTTATTAGGGACACTACTGACCTTCTCCTGAAATTAGAAGGACTTACTTTAGATCCTGACACCTTTTTGTGTAGTATTGATGTTGAGACCTTATACAGTTCTATTCCACACGAGGCAGGGTTGACAGCTGTACAGGATCACAATCAGTTTGTACTGAAGTTGTTACAATTTGTACTTACACATAACTTCTTTATGTTCAATGAATGCTATTACCACCAGCTCAGGGGGACCGCTATGGGGAGCCCTTGTGCTCCCTCATACGCAAATCTCTTCCTGGGCTGGTGGGAAAGCACCGTTGTCTGTACAGACCAATACCATCAGGCCCAGGAAAATATTCTTTACTGGGGCCGATATATTGATGACATTATCATTTTCTGGTCCGGCTCATCTAATGATTTTTACCAGTTTGTAGCGAGTCTAAATAATAACAGCATAGGCCTTAAGTTTACATCTGTCATTAATGATTCCGAACTTGTCTTTTTGGATGTATTAATCAGAAAAAGCTCCGATGGAATATTGGAGACATCACTTTTTAGGAAGCCTACAGCGGGCAATAGCCTACTTAGGTGGGACAGTTTCCATCCTTTTCCGTTACGCCGTGGTATCCCTAAGGGGCAAAACATACGTGCCCGGCGTAACTGTTCCACCTTGCAAACATTTAAAAAGGAAGCTGACACCCTACAGAAAAGGTTCCTTCAACGGGGGTACCCCAGGGAGATCCTCTTGCCGGCTTACAAGTGGGCATGTAGGGCTGACCGTGCTTCGTTACTACATCCTCAGAGACAGAAAGAATCAGATACTTATGGTAAACTTAGAATAATTGGGACTTTTGATAATGCTTTCAAACAGATTAAGGGCATTATTTCTAACTTTTGGCCCCTATTACGTCAGGACCCAGAGCTAGCGGAGTTTATCGATCCCTTTCCTCGGATTACATTGAGAAGAGGTAAAAATCTAGCAATTCCCTTGTTCGCAGCCATTATACTCCACCATCTCCCCCATGTTCATGGCTATCTAGCCGTGTGACTGGCACCTACAAATGTGGAGCTTGCAGGGCGTGCAAATTTATTTCGGTTTCTAAATCAGTTACCAATCTCACTAATGGAAAGATCTTCCATATGAGGAGTTATGCCAATTGTAAAACACGTGGTGTTGTTTATCAGGCCTCGTGTGGTTGTCCATCTATGTACATTGGCAAGACTCTTCGTCAATTTAGACATAGAGTCCTGGAACATCTAGGTGACATTAGGAACCGTCGGGACACTCCCCTGGCACACCATATGAATACATACCATTCTAGTAACCCACAATCAATTACTTTTTCTGTTATTGAGGTTGTTGCTCCCTCCCCTCGAAAGGGGGATTTTGATAAAAAATTGCTTCAAAGAGAGGCCCACTGGATTTTCTACCTGAGAACCCTCCAGCCACATGGCCTGAATGATTGCTTTTCACTTACACCGTTTATTGACTGACCTCTGTATTATCTTGAAAATATATTTCTGCTTGTCATCCTGTTCATCTGTTACGATATTTTGATATGTATTTCTTTTTATTGTTATGCATTATAGGATACGTTTCTCTTACCGATGTGTGGTCATGTGACATGCTTTTTGAATGTATTGATATTTGTTTAATCATGCCAGGCTTTTGTTTTGTTTTGTTTTTGACATTTTTACATTTTTCTTTATATTCCAATAATCTTTATGAGCCAATATCTGTGGGCATTATTCTGCATACTTTATATCATTGTCCTTTTTTGGCTCCTATCTTGTCAGCTTAGATACTTTGTAACTTTTGTCTAACATCCTTCTTTACAGGTACCCTTATACTGTCCCCTGCATCTAGGCCTGCATGGGCATTTTGTATTGTATTTTGTTTTACCCTGTATGCACAGAGGTGTTTATTGTGGTATCCTTGGGTATATGCGGCCCTATTACTGGCAGCTGCTTTCTCCTTTCCGAACGTTATCTCGTTACTATGCACACTGTCGTTTCCGTCTGTACATCTTCCCCAGTGATTTCAATGTACGTTCTGTCTGGCTATCCTGCTTTTGCGCATGCGCGTCTATATCTATGGCAACGACTAATGTTTTCACCACGTGGGGCTCCTTATTTACTTGCGCGTGCGCATTGGTAACTCCCGGACGCTATCTTGTTACTATGCGCACTGTCGCTTCCGTCTGTACGCCCGCCTTGGTGAGTTTTATGTATGTCTAGTGATTTTGCTTTCGCGCATGCGCGCCCATATCTATGGCAACGATTGATGCTTTCACCACGTGGGATGCCTGGTTTACTCGCGCGTGCGCACTGGTAACTTCCGGACGCTATCTTGTTACCATGCACGGTGCTACTTATGTCCGGGCGCCCTTCATGTCAATGGTAAGCGCTTTTATTCTTTATTTGGGGGACGCATATATAAGGGGCCTTTTTGGATTTCCTGGCTGTTGTCACTTTCCACCATCGACAATCATTATCCTGCGCTAACTTTGCCAATCATCACAGGATCCTGGGCACCTGTTTTTGGCTATTGTACTGTATCTAAGGGACGTAAGCATTACATACTTTTTTGTATCTTCATATAATGTACTCCCTGATGAACCCACATTATATGTGGGAGAAACGCGTCGGAGGAATAATGGAATAGTGTATATTGTTAGTATAAGTGTTTGGTGTTGTAGTATATTGTTGGTGTGTCCTCACTGTTATAATTTGAATTTTGTCACTTTTTACGTCCTTCTTTTTTCTTTTTGTCCTGTGTTTTGCTAGATAATATTAGAGTACAATAGGTAGGGTGTTCCTGCGCGGGGCCGCCCCTTTTGGGGCGATCACTCTGCTTCTTTGCTGTTATTTTTAATCGATATTATTAAAGGTTATATTTTAGTGTATCTGTACCCCTAGGCATTGTGTATTTTGCTTTTGGACAGCCGGTCAGAATTTTTGGGCTCTTTGTTTTTCTTCTTCTATCCTTCCAAGAGCCATAACGTTTATATTTGTCCATCGACATAGACTTTGAGAGCTTGTTTTTGATCTGGGCATGGGCATGGGCATTCTCTGATTGGTGCATGGGCACCAATCAGAGAATGGAATTATGAGCAGCACCATTCCTCACTCATTAAGACGCCGTGATCGTTATGGCATCTAAATGGTGTTGGGATCGGTCTCAAATGCCCACCTCTAAGGAGAGCACAGGAGATCTTAAAATTTGTTAAATAAGGAAGTCTTTATTACAGACACATATAAAAACAGAAACACTGTGGCTTGCTTCAGCCTGCATACAAAATAAGCCCAAAGTCCTTAGTTCTACCTGAAATTGCTCTGGTAAGGCACAACCCTGTTTCCAATGTGTTGTAAACAGTGATATGATGTAGGCCAGACGTGGTTGTAGTGCTAACCTTTCAGTCTCTAGCAAAGCAAACTTCAGCTTCAGTTAAAACACAACACTATAGTCTCAGGCTGGGAATCACAACCAGCTCATCTGACTCTCCAGGCTTACATAGGCCAATAAACCTGGCCTGGACCTATAAACAAGGGAGTAGCCATCCCACTCAGCTCTTTGGCTACTTCAGTAAAAGCCGTTCCAGATCAGGCACATCAGCAATAGGCAAATAACTTCTGATAACTGTGCTTACTTCACCAAGGCCAGGCACCTAAGTGATGGTCCCTTATGCCTTTTTATTATCACTGAGAACCCTTATTCAGCATGCAGTGTACCCTGGACAGGGTATCTGCATTACCTTGCAGTTTGCCTGGTGTATGTTCTGCTGAAAAATTGAAGTCTTGTAAAGGCAAGAACCAGCTGGTGACACTAGTACTTTCCCCTTTTTCTTTCTTAACCACCTGAGAGAGCATGACCCGATATCAAACTGAACTTTCACCCTAAAAAGTAATATCGGAGGAAATCTAGTGCCCACTTAATGGGCAAGCATTCCTTTTCGATAATAGAGAAGTTCCGCTTTGCTGATGACAGCTTTCTACGCAAATAGCTGATGGGGTGTTCCTCTCCATTCACGACTTCGGACTTTACTGCGCCTAGGCCTACATCAGATGCATCAGTCTGGATGGGAGAAGTCCAGGGCTACTAACACTGGCTGTCTACAAAGCGCTGATTTAAGATCCTGAAATGCTTTCTCAATCTCTAGAGACTACTTAATCATGGCCAACTTTGCACCCTGTGTTAGATCAGTCAGAGGTACTGCTAACATGGTGAAAGCGGGGATAAATATCTTATGATATCCCCCAATTCCCAGAAAGTCCAGTAATGGGTGACCTTAACTTTATTTAATTGGGGTTTTATCTCTGCTCTTCCCACAATATAACCCAGGTACCTGGGACACTTACTAGAGTTGATAGAAAAACTGGCCTTTCTTAATGAGTCCAGGAAAACTTGGATCTTACTGAGGTGACTTTCCCAGTCAGACTAAAGATGTCATCATCAATGTAAGCAGTGGTATATTTCCTATGGGGATGAAAGATCTGATTCATTGCCCTCTGGAAAGAGGCAGGAGCCCTCAGCAATCCAAACGACATCCTGATATACTGGAAAGATCCTTCAGGTGTGGAGAATGCCGTCTTCTCCCTAGCCTCTTTAGATAAGGGGATTTGACAATATTCCTTGGTGGCTGTGATGTGCCGAGCTGTACAAAATCGCTCGATCAACTCATCCACCCTGGGCATGGGTTCAGTAATGATCTCATGCTTGTTTACATTTGTTACTCTGTAAACAGATTCCTATTTTTTTGCAACAGTTCCCTACACTGCTGTTTTTGGGAGGGCGACAGGGTCTTGGCAATTCTCACCTCCTCAACTCGGGGTGGGTCACCATGTAAGGGGTTTCAGTAGGGGCCCTATCTGTCCATGGCTTCAACAAATTGACATGATAAATTTGATGGGTTTTTTCTCTTGCCTGCTTGGTGTACCCGGTAGTTAAATTCACCCATTTTCCACTACCTCATATGACCCCTCCCATTTTGCTAGAAATTTACTTTCCGTGGTGGGTACTAATACCAGAATTCGGTCTTCTGGACTAAACTGTCTAAGATGGGCTGGCCTGTTATAGACTCTAGACTGGGCCTCCTGAGCTTGGAGAAGATGCTCCTTCACAATGGACATCACTTAAGCTACCCTCTCCTGCATTTTAGCAACATGCTCTGTTACACTCTTGTAGGGGGTAACCTCATTCTCCCAGGTCTCCTTGGCTACATCTAACAGCCCCCTGGGGTGCCTGTCGAACAACTCAAAAGGCTCGAGGTGTTAGCTCACACTTCCAGCATTCGCACCCTGCTTCTGCATGACTGGCAAGCATTGCAGTGTGATCTGGGCCTCCCCGTCCACCATCTGATATGTGATGTGGCAAGTCCCAGCAGTGATGGGGGAGGAGGAGGCGACGGATACAGGGCCTTACTCGCCGAAGGATGTAGAAGGCCCGACTGTTTCGCAATTGTTAAGGTCTTCTTTAGGCGGTGTTTCGAGGGCGGGTGCAGCACAGCAGTTCAGCTCCCAAAGTAGAGCGCATGAGGCTAGCCAGGGCTCTGGTGACCATCAGGATGAGGAAATGGAGGAGGATGGGAACACAGGGGTGAAAACCACCGGGACTGATTACCCTTCAGTGGTAAGAGGTTGGCACAGATTACAGGAGGAGGAGGAAGATCCCGTTAATGGCCCTCAACCCCGAAGCTTGGGATATCCCGGCAGCATCTCACACATGAGTGCTTGGATGCCACATTACCTGCAACATGATCCACACATCAAGGCAATAAAAATGAACAGCGATTACAGGGTGGCCACTCTCCTTGATCCACGTTACAAGACAAAAGTGAGCAATTTCCTTCCACCTACAGAAATTGACAGTAGAATGCAAGATTTTGAGACAGTGCTCATTAACCAACTCAAGACATCTTTTGCGTCTTCACATTCTAATGTCACGGTGGAATAACGTCAGCAATGCAGCAGCAGTATAATGGCAAACCAGTGTGGCAGAACCCTACAGGTTGACGTGTGGCATCGATTTTTACCACCTTACCAATGCCTGCAAGGCAGGGCGGCATTCAGACACACAGAGACCGCCTTAAGACTATGGTCCATGACTACCTGCGGCTCAATATCGATGTTTTTTGGACTTAGTCTGGACCTATTCAACTTCTGGGTGTCCAAACTGGATGAATGGCCTGAGCTTGCTCGACACGCCATAGAGGTTTTATCCTTCCCAGCAGCCAGCGTTATCTCGGAATGCACATTCAGCACAGCTGGTGGGGTGATAACCGTCTTTCCCCTGACAATGTGGATCATTTGACATTTATCAAAATGAATCAAGCGTGGATCTCCTGTGCCTGCTGCTTCTACAAATTGTATTCCACTGCTGCCAACAGCTAGATTTATAAGTCTTACGGCTGATTTTATTTTGAAATATACACCTGTATGACCTTGATGTGCACTGCTCCTCCTCCTTGTAGCCCTCCAAATCTTTATTTTTTAAATGCCTCCACCTGTACTACCACCAAATGAACTAAGTCCTGTTAACTGAACCTCAATGTTTCCCATTGCCATGTTCTCGCTGCCACCAATGGTACTGCCGTCTAATCTAGTCGAACCGTAACCTCCATGTTCCCCATTGACATGTTCTCGCTGCCACCAATGGTACTGCTGTCTAATCTAGTCCAGCCTACAAAGGCGTAAGTTCAAGTTCTTGGGGCCTGGTGCAAAAAGTGAAATGGGGCTCCTGCCAGTTACCATGTGCCATACTGGTGTCTTCTTATGTGTCAAAGGGGCTTTTTGGGCCCCTCAGAATGCAGGGCCCCGTAGCAGCTGCTACTGCTGCACCTCCTATAGCTACGCCCCTGCTTGCAAGCTGTCCTCATCTTTTCAGTTAGCCATTGAAAGGAATTAATTATTTTAGCCTGTGAATTTTTTTTCTCTCACTCTTAGAGCCAAATTGTCTTCACTAAATTGTTCCACTTATCCAGTTTATTGTGATGGATGGTAATAACAGCTTCTCCACTCTTCTTCACCTGTATAGGTATAAAAATTAACCCGAACATCTTCTCCCATTGCCTCATCATGGGGTTCGAGTTCGAACTCGAACTCTAACACTTTAAAGTGTTTAACAATCTCCTCCATTTTTATGGCCTAGGTTTTTAGTTGGGTTGCAGTCTTAACCCAAGACATATAATTATACTAGAAATATATACTGATATTCTACAGAGCTTGTCCAATTGTACCCTGCTTGCTTTCTCTCCCATCCAACCCCCATACAAATGAAACCCCAAACCACGCAGAAAGGTATTGAATGTTTTGTGTCCAGGTTCCTGTGTGTGTGTGCCTTGTGAACCCTTGTGAAAAGGTGAGATGTTATGGAGGGGCCGCTGGGACATGTAGTTACACAAACCCCAGTTAGTGTCCCCACAGTGGTTGGAGTGAATCGCTGGACCCCTAAAGACTTTCCTCGCGTCCACAATAATTGTCAATAGGGGAGCTTTGCATAGTTGAAGAAGTCTAGGACCCCCCGGGCACTCCTATAGTAGTGATGTCTGGTGTTGTGGTGCCCGTGATGTTGGTGCAATTGAATGCAGCCAGGCACTCCTGAATCTTACACATTCTTCTTTACTGAATGTAAAGTCTCTCTTTAAGGCACAGTAGACCAAGTTTACTATGTTTATTATGTATGAGAGGAGATGTTCAGCTTGTATGCTATAAACAGGGTTAGAGTCTCCGATGGCAATTGAGTACAGATGACTCCTCATACTGTATAAAGGATGAATTTATGGGAAAACACAGTCCACGGTTACTTTGTGCTACAGTTCTCTATCGTGGGGGATAGGGCCAACTAAGTTCGTGACATGGAAGTCGTGTAGCACTGGCTCTCGCCAGAGATACATAAAAAACCCAGTATAGCAAGAAAACGTTCGTGCAGCTGTATCTCTCTTTACTGTAGACAATATTCATTTCTTCCTGGAATGTAAATGTCCCCTCATCGTGGACTGGATGGATGCTGGGTATGGTGATACTTTGCAGGATGCCGTGTAGATCCATCATAAGTGATCCAGATGAGTTAAATTAATCCCTTTCAGCAGCACTAGGAGGGCTGGAATGTAGGGATGACCAGGAAACCTCCCACACTCCTTACACTTGTCAGACTGTGATTAACAGTTTCTGAGCTAGGACTTCTTAGAGTAAATGTTACTTTAACAGGAGCGTCTGTAGAGGCGACTATTCTCTCACCTGGCTAGACCAGCACCCGACAAAACTGATTTGTTCTAACCTGATGGTATGAGGGGGTGTAGCTGGCAGACTCCTCCCACATTGTTGTGGTAATTTCCAGTAGCAACAGATATTGATGGTGAATACCTTACTTTCATACACATACATTAGCCAGTATATGGCAGCAAAATATGAAGCACATCAGTTAATCCTCAGTGTAAGCACATAATCAAAGCATTATAAGCACATCATTATTAATGCATTATACATTTTCTTACTCACAAGAATTGTGAGAGAATGTAGTAGACCTATTGCCACACGTCAACCGTTTCACTCAGCAGCAGTACAAAGGGTATTGGAATAGCACACATATTTATTGTCACGGTGCACGCCACGGCCCCTCTCTTGTCCGTGCCTCTGACTCAGTCTCAGCTGTGGCTCCTTTTGAAGGGGTCGCGGTGGCCTGTATACTTGTAGCTGCATCTTCCACTGCGGTGCCGTCGGAAGATACTACTCACCTATCCTCACTCCTGCTCCCTAGCATTCTGTGCGTGCATGCACGACCCCTAGAATGCACATTAGAGTGCACAAGGATGTACAGTGTCCCTATTACCTAACTACAACCTGTGACCTGCCCTATTAAATGGAACTTCCTGCCCCTGCCTTAGTGTCAGTTCGTTGAGGCCCTACACAGAGCTTGCCTCTCTGCTGTGTAGCTGCTGCTATTCCAGTACCCTGTGTTACTCCTGTGGCTGCATCAGTCTGCTATTCTACTGTTGTCTATATGCCCTATACCTGCCAGTTACCTGCCTGGGACCTGCTACCCATCTATGGCTACACCTGCTGTGACCAGTCACCTCTGCCAGTTCCCAGTGCACCTCATTCTTCACATCAGCCGTCACCACAGGTAGCCACATCAGGGGTAACGACCTGGGGGGTTCCTCGCAATTAAGTCCAGCCGGCCCCGGTCCGATGAAGACCTGGGGGACCCTTAGACTCCGAACTGATTCATGGATCCCATCGATGTTATCCTGCTGGATATCCAGCACCTGGCAGCCACAGTTACCCATCATGGTGTCCCCCTGGAGTAACTCTTCCAGAAACTACAGACAATTACCACTCATCTGGATGATGTTGTATCTGCACTGACACCTACACCTGATCAGCTACCTGTTGTATCTTTGCCTCTCGCTGCAATGACCAGTCCCAGCCTGCATTTGCCTCTGCCATCCCATTATTATGGGATCCTCATTCTTGTAACAGGTTCATCAACCAGTGTACATCCACTTCGAGGTCCTGGCTCACCAATTCCCGTCCAATCATGCCAAGGTGGCTTTTATTTTTAGCCTGCTCTCAGGTGAAGCCTTGGCCTGGCCTTCGCTCCTCTGGGAGAGAGTGGACCCACTGACAGGGGAGCTGAAAAAGTTTCTGTGCACCTTCTGCAAGATCTTTGAGCAACCTCGGCACAACACCTCTGCTGCATTATCTCTCCTCCGTTTCAGACAAGGCAACTCCACAGTGGGCCAATATGCCATCCAGTTTCATACTTTGGCCTCAGAGCCCGCTTGGAACAACAAGGCCCTGGTTGCAGCTTTTATCTAGGGAGAACCTTTTCCCCGATGGTGTCGTTGTAATAAGGATCGAGTCGCCTTTTCGCTCTAGCCACTGGATTGATATCCGATTTGCTCATCTCTCCTCAGAAAAATGCATTCATTGGCACAGTCTGAACCTGTGTCTATACTGTGGTAGTACCAGGCACAACCTAAAAAACTGCCCAATTTGCTGGGTTGTGCCCCGGAAACTCAAGTGCCAAGTTACCGGCCTGTGAATGTTGGTAAGGTGATCCTGATTGATGATGCATCCGTTCCTCATCTAACCACTGCGGTCACTCTCCGTTATGCACCTAGTGCTACATTTGATGTTTCTGCCCTGCTGGACCCTGGTTTACTGGAAAAGTTCTGCCTGCCTGTCTTCCATCTGGAGAAACCTCTGTATTTCTCCTTCATCAATGAGGAGATTTTAAAGGAGCCTGTCCAGTTCCATACCCAGCTTCTGTCTCTGCAAGTCAGAAGTTCCCACAAAGAGAAAATTTCTTATATGACTTGCCTAGTTACTTTGCTTCGGTTCTTCTTGGTCTTCCGTGGATCCGGCTTAATGCTCCATCTTGGATTAGAAAACAGGTAAAGTTATTCAATGCCGCAAGCAATGCCTTTCTCTGGTTTAATCCCACCAGCCAGCTACCTGCCAGATGCTTCTGTTATTCCAGCGGAGGAATCTCTAGTCCAGGAAGATCCCCTGGTTGGTCAAGACATCTTGCAGGCCTGTTCACTTCTCATTCTGCCTACCGTTTCTGCTGTTCCAGTTGCCCAAATCCAAATAGTTATCTGGGACTGGCTAGACATCTCCTCTTAAGACAGTTCTTGGAATACTGAGGAGGAAGAGGTTACCCAGGGTTATTTTCAGGGTATCCAGCTAGCAAGGAAGGGATTTAAGGGGATGGTACTGTCATGGTGCATGCCGCAGCCTCAGTCTTGGACTGCTGGTGTGTCCGTGCTTATGCCTCGAATCCCGCTGCGGCTTCCCGTGCAGGAGTAGCGACAGCCTGTTTACCTCCTGTTGCAGCGGCCCCTGGCAGATACTACTCACCTGTTCTCGCTTCTGCTCCCTGGCGTCCTGTGCTTGCACGAACTGTCCCTATTACCTAACTATGACCTGTGACCTGCCCTCTTAAAAGGAACTTCCTGCCCCTGTCTCCATGTCAGTCCGTTGGAGCCCTGCATGCAGCTTGACCCCTGTCTGCTGTATAGCTGTTGCTATTCCAGTACCCTGCGTTACCTATGCGTTACTGCATCAGTCTGCTATTCTACTGTTGTCTATCTGCCACTATACCTGCCAGTAAAATGCCTGGGATCTGCTATCCGTCTATGGCTACACCTGCTGTGGCCAGTCACCTCTGCCAGTACTCAGTGCTCCCATCCTGCACATCAGCTGTCACCACAGGTAGCCACGTCAGGGGTAACGACCTACCTGGGGGTTCCTCGCAGTGAAGTCCGGCCAGCCGTGGGGCAGGCTCCGGCGAAGACTGGGGAGCCTTTAGACTACTCCCTGGCGTGGTCTCCACGCATCTCATCCCTGCCCATGGTGATCACAGAGGATCAACCAACTACCCGCTGTTCTACCTCATTAGAACATGACATTTATGGTCAGCTTCTGGTGCACTGGGCCTTGACCAAGCATATGACGTCACATTAGGCCATGCTTCTAACAACCCCCAAGCACACCTAGTCATGTACAACCTCCTCCAGTAGACCAGTGCCAAAATAACAGTGATGCTACTAGGGTTTAATAGATCTATTTTATAGAAGAATATATATATATAGTTAAAACCAGAAGTTTACATATGCTATATGAAAAGACAGATATGCATGTTTTTCTCACTATCTGACATGAAATCAGAATAAACCTTACCCATTTTTAGTCAATTAGGATTATCAAAATTATTCATATTTGCCACATGCCAGAATAATGAGAGAGAGAATTTTTAATCTACTTTTATTACTTTCTGCAAAGTCAAAAGTTTACATACATTTCATTAGTATTTGGTAGCATTGCCTTTAAACTGTATGAGTTTTTTCTAATGTGACATCAGACTAGAAGTGGCATCAGACCAGAAGTAATCTCAACCTAATGTGCCATTGGACCAGAAATTATGTTGGACTGAAGGTGACATCAGAACAAGAAGGACACTGAACCTGAAGTGCTGCGGAGTGGTAAATTAATCCCTAAAAAATAGTAAAAGACCCTAAACCCAATTTCAGCTTTGGGTTAGTGGTAAGTAGTGGTTAGAATTGATGTACATAATACTGCTCTCAACACTGCAGTGAATATATTTTATTACACCCCATAGTTAGAACAACTATCTGCCAAGTAGTTATTAGTCTAAATCAACTCAATGGCACTTCATCAGCAGCAGCAGTTAAGCATCCACAGATATCACTCTAATTTTTTAAAGAAAATCAAACCAAACCGAAAAATATATTACAAAATCCTCCCATCACTCCAAAAAAAATCATCATTCTACTGCAAGTGCAGTCTGTACATCATCACAGAATTCAGTTTCCCTATATAGGAAATTCATTACTTTTATTGACCCTATTACTGTTTATCATTATTGCATTTATCATATTTCTAGTGAATATTAAAACCCCTATAATGTAGCCCTTGTAGCTCTGTACATGTGTTTACTGGAGGCAGACTCAGACACATTTGTTGCTCTATTGATATGCAGATGAAAGCTGGCAAAGATTACTGTTCTTCAGCGCTATTGTGTGTCAAGAAAGACAATTATTTATGGGCATTTAGTTAATGTTTTTGGCACAAAAGGAAATGAAATACTCCAGAGATATTGTCTATCGCATCATTAACATTTTGGAGTATGTACAAGCTATACGAAGCATGAAATATACTGTATAACAGTTATCCTTCAAATTACAAATCTCTTGGCATCTCTGATTTTATTCTGTGTTGTTTAAGGTCTGAGTGTTTGTCTTTCTGACTCTTAAAGAAATGCTGTAATGCCCTGTTAGCTCGTTTAATGGGGTTTTCTGAGGTCCTTAAAAATAATTTTCCAAAGGATGGAAACCGAATAATTACAAATAAAATATTCACTCACTTGATAAATCCCCCATCGACTGCTGATCCCCTCCAGTCTTTGACTATTTGGCTACAGCAACAACATTGCAACATTATTGCCGATTCTAATGCTGACAGTACTTTCTTTTAGGTAGTAGTGATTGCAGCATGGGGTTGCTCTATTGTCAACTATGCACCTGACTATTCTCTTTGAGAGGCTCAATAAGTCTCATGTGACTTGGGGATTGCTAGTTCCGGTAGATGTCGCTCAAGAGTTCTACCTCTTTTCCCATAAGTATTTTAAAATATTTAATTACTAGTTGAGCTAAAAGGCGTTAACTCTCCACACACTGACATAGTCCTTCTCCCTAATGAGATATCTCACCCTTTTCTGAGCCACACTCAATACCTCTCAACTAGCCAGCCAGTACTCTGCACTGGGGACAACTCCCCAAAACATCTGTATGCAGATTAACAAAACTGGCATGGCTTCAATCCATTTCACATTGCAAGACTCAGTGAGTCAGATGTGACTTGAGAAATGCTACATCCAATAGATGGTGCTCAATAAGTCCAGCTCTTTTCCCATAAGCATTTTAGAATATATGCTCTTTGAGAGCATTTTTTGCTTTAGAGTGCTGTTGAAATATCTTTTTTGATTTTTATGGGAAAACAAGTAGGTCATTGCTAAAACCAATGAAACTAAGGCCAGAAAGGAACATAATTGTTCTTTTATTACTTTATCACATTTTTTCATTTAGGCCAATTTTTAGCATCTCTGAAAACCCCTTACATGATTATTTGGCATCACAAAAAATGAATAAGCTTCAATGTTAAACATATTTGTTAAAAATTCTAGTGATACTTTTTTTTTTTCATACACCACTATTTATTAAAAAAAAAATACTGAAATCTATCAGTTTTCACTGTCCACTAAGTATGAATATAGACTGACACATCCTATTCTGAAGTGATACTTTCTTAGCAGGATAACAATGACCAGTAACTCCTATATATATAGATAACAAAGGATCCACTATTTACAATAGGTGATGGTCACAGTTTTCTTCCTCTCCCTGTCTGAACGCTAACTTCTGCACAGCTCACAGAGCATGCCCACAACACTTTTCTCATAGAAATGAATGAGTCATCTGCAGACTACAGGGTTCTGTGGTCCATGTTGCCTCTGTAAAGCTTATCTCTAAATGTTGTTATAAACAGCTCAGGCAAGATCATGTACAAAATGTAAAATAAAGATAGAATTTTAAGAGATCAAATTCATTTCAGGAGAATTATTAAATTACTTTATGCACTCATTGTCATCAATTTTGTGTCCTCTAATAACTGTTCTTTGATTTTTTTTATTTTATTGATGTTTTTTTTAAGTAAACCAACATGGTGTACATTAGAGATGGGCGCATTTCTCAAAAATTCGGTTTGGTCACTTCGCCGAATTTCCCGACAAAAATTACTTCGTCCCGAATGACTTCGGCACGAATTGCGTTAAAAAACGGCTTTTTCCAGGCTGCACAGAGCCTGCAGGGTGCTGTAGAAAGTTGTGCCATGCTTAAATATGCAGAGGGAGCTTGGTTTGGTCTTCATACAATGTTGTGTTTTAGTATGACACGCAGATGAGTGCCGACGCTCTTAGAATCGCTTCACTATAAAATTGCCTGGGTAATTAAGAGGGCAAAACTGACCAAAAAACTCAAGCGGGAATGTAGCCTGATAAAAGTCATGGCAGCGACAGCTGGAAAAAAACAAGCTGAGGGCTCAGGTGGCAACATCAGTGACAGAGTGTGGAGGTAATGGCGGCAGCCACAGCAGCATGAGGTCAGACAGTGGCACAATGACATTCTGGAGGTGGCAAAAACAGGAGTAGGCCAAAGAGTGGCACAATGACACAGGGTGGAGTTGACGGGATCAACAGCAGCAGCATGAGGTCAGACAGTGGCACAATGACATTCTAGAGGTGGCAAAAACAGGAGTAGGCCACAGAGTGGCACAATGACACAGTGTGTAGGTCACGGAAGCAGCCACAGCAGCAGCATGAGGTCAGACAGTGGCACAATGACAGTGTTTAGGTCCCAGCAGCAGCCACAGCAGCATGAGGTCAGACAGTGGCACAATGACACAGTGTGTAGGTCACGGCAGCAGCAGCATGAGGTCAGACAGTGGCACAATGACATTCTGGAGGTGGCAAAAACTGGAATAGGCCTCAGAGTGGCACAATGACAGAGAGTGGAGGTGACGGCGGCAGGAGCAACAGCATGAGGTCAGAGAGTGGCACATTGACACAGTGTGGGTGTCATGGCACCAGCAACAACAGCAGCAGCATGAGGTCATAAAGTGTCACAATGACATTCTGGAGGTGGCAAAAACTGAGTAAGGTCACGACACTGATGGCAAACTAATAGCAACAGAGAGTGTGGAGGTGACGGCGGCAGGAGCAACAGCATGAGGTCAGAGAGTGGCACAATGATACAGTGTGGATGTCATGGCACCAGCAACAACAGCAGCAGCTTGAGGTCATAAAGTGGCACAATGACAGAGTGTGGAGGTGACGGTGGCAGCAGCATGAGGTCAGAGAGTGGCACAATGACATTGTGGAGGTGGCTAGAGAGGGAGTAGGCCACAGAGTGGCACAATGACAGAGAGTGGAGGTGACGGCGGCAGGAGCAACAGCATGAGGTCAGAGAATGGCACAATGACAGAGTGTGGAGGTGGGTGGCATTACCAGTCCCTGGTAAAGATGGTTGGTGGCAGATGGAGAAACTGTCAGCAGATGTGTGGCATCAGGTGGGTGGCGGCATCAGAAGAGTGGCTGAGGCAGGTAGTTTGAACCCAGACTCATTTTCTCACAGTTTGGGTGAGGCGTTCATGGCTGATGTAGTCCTGACGCCTAAGGCATTGGGTGTGTGGAAATCCTGGCCGATCCACGTTTGATTCATCTTGACAAAGGTCAGTCGTTCCACATTTCCCGTGGACAAGCGGGTTCTCCTTGGGTAACGATGGCCCCCGCCGCACTGAACACCCTGCTGTTGATGCCACACTACTGGCCGGGCAGGACAGCTTCTCCACTGCAAACTCGGCAAGTTGCGGCCACACATCCAGTTTGGTGCTGCCGAGTAGTTCCAGCGGATCTATAACTGGGGTGGCAGAGTGCTGTCCAAGTAGGCCACCACCTGTTGTCTCAGGGTCGGCCCCAGGTCCTGCTGCGGCTGCTGGCGACTGCCTTCCTTACTAGGGGGGGGAAGGAAGCTGCTCATCAGTGTTTCCAGCCTTAGGTTGCTGCTGATGGAGCTGGTACTGCTCCTACCCCCCCCCCACCTTCCCCCAGCAGCCGCGGCAGTAGTACGTGAGCACTGAAGAACCCACCGGTCAGGACTGTCAGAGGAGGGACGATGCCGCACATAGGCCAGCGGCCAACTGACTATGGAGGATTTCCCTATAGTTTTTGAGTTGTCCCCCCTCTCAATAGCTGGGAAAAGGCCCCATTTTTGGACGGGTACGGGGTCCAATAGGGGGAGACCCGAAGTCATCCCTCGCCGGATGCAACTATTGGGCTGTCACAGCCAGCAAATCATATGCTGCGGGCCACTCACAAGTGCCCTCCGAGGGGCGCAGGGACCACCCCCTCGGCAGCACGGACACCGTTACTCCCATTGTCCGTCACCAGGGTTTCCATTTGCGTTGGCCGGAGAAAGCCACACTCGATTTCTTTGCTGCTGCCCGGGGACCCATTCCTCCCCTGTGTGTTTCGTTCGCGGGGAAAAGCCAGGTGTAGAACTGCGTAAAAACCGCTGTGCCCAAACATGGGTATGATGGACAGTACTTGTGGAGCTAGAGGTGTGTGGTGGAGGGGAGGAGGGGACTTTTGGGCGCAGAGCCGCTTTTTGACAACGTGGAGGAAAACCGCCCCCTGCCAATTGTTGGTGGCCGGGGGGAAGCGCATTCACCCGGGGGGCCCAAAAGGACTGTACTGGCCCACCGAGTTACAGCTCCAGACCCGGCTGCTGTGCACCTGGAAAAAACCGTAAGCTCGGGACTGGCCCACCTTCTTTTTCTAATTTTTATGAAGTGCTGGTACTGCCTTTTTTGGAAAAAAAAATTGGGCTTGGAACTCCCCATCTGGGCCCGGGCACAAGCCATTAGTTCTCTGAAGGTGCAGAGCCCAAAACCATTTGGAAAGGGAGGGACGCGCCCCAAACAATTTGGACAGCTTCTGCCCCTTTAGGAGGGTTTGGGAAACCAAACTTTGTCTTTTGCAATCCCTCGCAAAACGACTCCCGGGCGCCATGAGAAGGGGAGCGGGAGCATCGGGACCGGAGATGATGCAAGAGAAACAGCTCCCTTCTGCGGGGTGGTGACCCTTGACTGGCTGCAATGGCATACTGCCACGGGGCGTGCGCTGCTGCTGTTGCGCGGCGGCAGGAGGCCCACCATATTTTACCCACTTCTCCCAGGCCACAGGATGGTAAAACGTGCATGTGTTGACGCAGGCCGGGGCCAACTTAGCTCCCTGGCCACGCTTCACTTTCTGCCACAGATTCTACAAATACCCATACAGCTCCTCCGGTGTCTTAGAAAAGAACTGCCACCCCGCGCCTCACTGACCCTTTTCCGCTATTTTTCGGGACCTGCAAAGGGGGTTTTTTTTACCTCGGGGCCGCTTGGCCCCCGACCTCAACTGCTGCTTTCTGCTGACCCACGACCACACAACCCACTTGCGGCTGCGCCGCCCTGACGCGCAACTACTCCCTCTCCTCCCACGGATGAAGCCCTTGCCCCACCCCCCCAAGTGCGGTCGACATCATCATCATTTGGTTTTCATCGTCACTGCTGTCCTCATCACCGGTCTTGGATGCAGAGGGTGACCCCTCACAACATACCCCCCATGCCACCTCACACTATACTTTGCCACCCTGCAAGAAGCAGGGGGGTATGGCCCCATTTCTTCGCTGCCAATAGCTGCTGACTGCCTCCTCAAATTGTTTTTTCCTCCTATATAGTGTGCTGAGCCCAGACCACATAGTAGATCTCTGGGTGAGGGAACCGGAAGGGACAGAGGCGGGGGTTAGGGGCAGGTGAGGGCCCTGACCCCTCCCGGGCCAAGCAACTAAGGGTTGTGTCGACGTTCCCCCACCGGACTTTGCGGGTGTCAATGTCATCTGGAGGAAGTGAGACCAGTCAAACCTCAAGAACCATTGGTTGCTGAACAACACAAGGTTTCTAGATACAGCGGCGTTTGGCCCACCGAGTGACCCCTGCTGGCCCCTTTGTCTGCGACCTGGGCCGCCCAGAATTTTTTTGCCTCTGCCCCCTCGCAGGTGAAGAGCCGCCACCTCCTTTTCACATACTGTTTTTTCTAAAATGTACAACACTGTTTTATGAAGAATCTTTATAAAAATAAAACACCCGTATTTACTGCAAATGAACCCACTAAGAAGATTTGGGAACCCTTGGAAATAAATTGCGCTCCACAAATGGGAGGGAAAAATTGACTTGTATTTTTTTCCATTATTTTACTGAATATAAAAGCACAAACAGCTTAATTAAACCCTTTTGAAATTTCTTCTGTGGCGGGAAAAACAAAGTTTCTTTTCTAAAATACAACTGCAAAAAACGCTTAATTAAAACCCGGGATGTAAATTTCGCAAAAGAATTTAGCAACCAAAACCAAAAAAAAAAAAAAAAAAAAAACCCAAAAAGAAAAAACCCAAAAAAAAAAAAAAACCCAAAAAAATTTGGGGGAAAAAACCCAACCAAAAAAAAAAAAAAAAAAAACGAAAAAAAAAAAAAAAAAAATGGGCCCCCAAAAAAAAAAAAAAAAAAAAAAAAAAAAAAAAAAACAAAAAAAAAACCCAAAAAAAAAACCCCAAAAAAGCCCCCCTTAAAAAAATTTTTACCGTTTTGTCCCCTTTAAAAATCATGATTTTTCCCTTAAAAAAAGCAAAAATTTTTAAATTTAAACCCTTTTCCGAAATTAATTCTTTTTTTTTGGCGGTGAAAAACGGTTTTTTAAAAGTCCAACGCAGAAAACAACGCTTAATTCCCCCTGGTGTAAATTTGCCCCAAAAAATTGAGAAACCCACAAATTTGGGAGTTTTTGAAGCTTTTACAATGGCGTGTTTTTTCGCTCCACAACAAGAAAAAAAATTGTAATTAACCTTCGCTTGGGGAATTATCTAAAAAAAAAAAAATTTTTTTTTTGGCGGTGAAAGAGGGGTTTTTTTTTAGTCCCCACAGCAGAAAAACCCAACGCAAAATTTAAAAACCCTGGATGTAAATTGCGCCAAAAAATTGAGAAACCCACAAACTACAGCTTTGTAGCGTGTTACAATGGCGTGTTTTTTACGCTAAAACAACAAGAAAAAAATTGAAATTAACCTTTCGCTGGTAAATTATGCTACAAAAAAAAGAATTTTTTTGGGGTGAAAGACTTTTTATTTTAGTCACCCCCAGAAAAAAACAAGGGTTTAAAAAAACCCCTGGATGTAACTTCCCGCCAAACAAAGGAAAACCCCACCTACAGCTTTGTAGCGTTTTTCAATGGCTTTTTTTTAAACGCTAAAACAACAAGAGAAAAAATTGAAATTTAAACCCTTCCGTTTGGGAAAATTTTATGCTACAGGAAAAATTTTTTTTTTTGGGGTAAAAGGGCGGTTTTTTTTTAAAAGTCACCACACCCAGAAAAAAAAAAGTTTAAAATTAACCCCTGGATTAAATTGCGCCAAACAATTGGGGAAAACCCACAAACTACGATTTTTGTGTAGCTTTACAATGGCTTTTTTTTTAAACGCTACAAAAACAAAGAAAAAATTGAAATTTAAACCTTCGCTTGTTTTTTAATAAAAAGGGAAAAAATTTTTTTTTTGGCAAAAAAAGGGCGGTTTAAAAAAAAAGCCCACCACAGCGAAAAACCCGCTTAATAAACCCCCTTTGGTTTAAAATTTGGGCGCCAAACAATTGAAAAACCACAAAATTTAACGAGCTTTGTATCATGTTTACAAGGGCGTTTTTTTTTAAACGCTACACAAGAGAAAAAATTTGAAATTTAAACCCTTCCTTGTGAATTAACTACGGGAAAAAATTTGTTTTTTTTTGGGGGTGAAAAAGACGGTTTCTTTTAGTCACCAAACAGCAGAAAAAAGGTTCTTAATAAACCCCTGGATGAAAAAATTGGGCGAAAAGAATTGGGGCGGGCCAAAAAAGGAAAGGGGTATTTGAAATTTTTAAAAACGCTGTTTTTTTAAAATAATACAACGGGAACAGGCTTAGCCCCCCTTTGGAAAATTTTTCAATGTGTTTGAAGCAATAGCTTTAAAAATTTAAAAAATGAAACCTGCCCTGACACCACTGGACTTCAGATCCAATACCCCCCAAAAAATCAAAAAGGGGGAACTTTAAGAGAAGCAGCCCACGGGAAACAACGAGACCCCCCCCCAAAAATCGCTGAATAAAAATCATTTCTTAAAGTAAGACATTAAAAGTACGATGGAGCGATTACTTTGACTATCGAAAGGGGATCGATGGTCGAAAAACCGGAAATTAACCATTAAGATATTCGATGGTCGATGATAAAATTATTCCCGATGACCATTAAAAGTCTATGGGAGAGCAAACCCCCCTTCATTCTTACCCCCAAAAACGGGGCTGGAGAAGGGAATTAACATCCACAACATTTAAAATGGTTTTCGTGCTACATTTTGGGCAACACACTTGGGTTATAAAAGCCACAGAAAAAAACTCAAAAAGGACCTTTTCACAAAACCCCTGTCTTGCACCACACATAAACCCTTAAACCGCATAAAACCCAAAAAATTAAAAAAGTCCAAAAGGGCAGTATGATTTGAACCATCATTTTTATTTTAACAGGACATTAAAATATCCCGTCCGGAACGAAACAAGGGGCCCCAAACCCTTTCAGGGCCCCCCAGATTTAAAAAGGGGCCGGGAAAAAAGGAGTCTTTAAACCCCCCCATTTTTTTTTGAACTGGACATTGCCCTATCCCTTTTCCTGTACCAAGTATGACCTTTAAAACCCCTGCCTGACCAAAAATTTAAAAAAAACCCGGAAAAAAAAGGATTTTTTTCCAACCACCATTTTAGTTGAACTGGACAAACAAACCCCTGTCCGGAACCGGCCCAAAGCATCCCCCCTTTAAAAAAAAAATCTTAAAAATTTTGGGAAAAGAAAAAACCCCCCCCCCCCCCAAAAAAATTAAAAAATTTGGGGAAAAAAGGAGTCTTTAAACCCAACCATTTATTTTCCCACGGACATATTTTTTCCCCGGGTCCTGGGAAGCGTTGCCCCCGTATGAGTGGGGACCAATTGAGCTTCCCCTTGGGGAAATACTGGGGGTTAAAGGGCTCTTTTTCCACCCAGGTCCCCCTTTTTTTGGCATTTTTTTTTCCTCATTTTACTCAACGTGCGGAAAAAAATTTTCCTCTACTTTTTTTCTGTCCTTCTCCATACTCCATGTCCTCTGAATAACCTACATCTGGTCAAGTTTTCCTGTCCCTCCCTTGTACAATTCCCGGGGGAAAATTTTTTTACCCGCTTTTTGTACATGCAAGTTTTTTTGTAGTTTAATTCCCAGAAAACCCCAATTTTTTAAAAAAGATGAATCCCCCCCCCAAGGGGGCCCCCCCCCCCCCCCCCCCCTTTTTTTTTGGGTTTTTTTCCCCCTTTTTTAATTGTATTAAATGGGTTGTCTCAATAAAAGGGATTATAGCTATGTTAAAAAAAACTTTTTCAAAAAAAAGTATTTTGGGAAAATTTGTCCCCTTAACATTTTTCCTACCTATTCCTTTTCTGACCAGCACCCAAAACCCAACCCTTGAGGGCCCCTCTTGACAATTGTAAGAACAAAATTTTTGTTTTGAAACAACATTTTTTTTTAAAAGGACCCCGAAAATATAGCTTTCATGTCACAGCAAAAAAACCCCCCAAAAAAAAACAAAAAAATGACCCCCTAGCCACTTTTGACAATTGTGAAGAACAAATTCTGTTAGAAAAAAAACATTTTTTTTAATAGGACCCTTTTGATAGCTGCTTTTTCACAGCAAAAACCCCCCCAAAAATTTTAAAACATGACCCTTGGGCCACTTTGGACAATTGTGGGGAAAACAAATGTCTTTTTGAAACAAAAAATTTTTTTTTTTAATAGGAAAATGTATATAGTGCATGTCACAGCAAAATGCCCCCAACAAATTTAAAACATGACCCTTAACCACTTTGGGGCAATTGTGAAGAACAAAGCGTTCGAAACCCAAAATTTTTTTTTAAAAAAAGGACCTGTATATAGTTGCAAAAACACAGGGAAAAATGCCCCCCAAAAATTTTAAAAAAATGACCCAACCAAAAATTTGGGAAAAAAAATTTGTTGAAAAAACCAAAAAATGTTCCAAATTAAAAAAAAAAACAACCCAAAATTTTTAATTTTTGTTTTTTTTTTTAATAGAGACCCGTAGATAAGGGTGCATGTCACCCCAAAATGCCCCCCAAAAAATTTTAAAACTGACCCTTGAGCCACTTTGGACAATTGGAAAACAAATTTGTTTTGAAAAAAACATTTTTTTTATAAAGGACCCGAAATAAAGCTGCAAAGCACAGGGAAAAAACCCCCAAAAAAATTTTAAAACATGACCCCTTTAGCCACTTTGGACAATTGTGAAGAACAAAAAAAACTGTTTAAAACAAAATTTTTTTTTTTATAATTAAGGAAAAACCCCGTTAAAATAAAAATTTTTGTTTTTTTTAGCTTTTTCCCTTTACAGCAAAATGCCCCCAAAAATTCAAAAACATTTCCCATGAAACCACTTTTTACAAAATTGAAAACAAATGTCAGTTTGAAAAAAACATTTTTATAATTTAAAAAGGAAACCCGTAGTATAGCTCATGTCCCCCAGCAAAATGCCCCCAAAAATTCCAAAAAATGACCCCTGAGCCCCCTTTTTGACAATTTTTGAAGAAAAAATGTCTGTTAAAACAAAATTTTTTTTTTAATAGGACCTGTAAAATATAGCTGCATGCACAGCAAAATGCCCCCCAAAAATTTAAAGCATGACCCTTTTAGCCACTTTTGGGCAATTGTAAGAACAAATGTCTGTTAAAAAACAACATTTTTTTTTTAATTTGGGCCCGTATATTGTGTCATTTCAAACAGCATGACCCCCAAAAAAAAAAAAAAAATAACTTTTTCAGCCCCTGTTAAAAAAAAGTGAAAGGGGAAATCCAAATTAAAAGCCACATTTCGTTCCCAAAAGGGCCATGATTATTGCTGTATTTTCCCCAGCAAAAACCCCAAAAAATTATAAATAAAGAAATTCCAGCCACAAATTTAAAAAATTTTGAGGGAGAAATGCCACTTAAAAGCCCCATTTTGTTCCAAAGGACCAGATTATTTCGTATCCACGCAACATGACCCCAAAAAATTATAAATATGACTTCTCAGCCACATTAAAAATTGTGATGGAGAAATCCACTTAGAAGCCCCCATTTCGTTTCCCAAAGGGCCAAAAATATTTAAAACTGTAAACTCCAGCAACAAAACCCCCAAAACCCTTTACAAAGCGAAAACTTTTAAAAAAATGAAGGAGTAAATGGAATAAAGGGTTTTTGTCATGAAAACCTTTCTGTCTTTTACAGTCCCCCCCCCTCGGGTTCAGTAAGAAAAAGATCATTTTAAAAAAAAAATTTCAAGAGGAAACCCTTTTTTGTTTGAAACGAAAGTGAATTTGACCGGCAACTAAAACGTGACCTCGGCAATTGGGGCCAAAAACATCACAAGAACCATGGGCCGATTCATCTTGATGAAAGTCAAACAATCCACATTATCTGTGGAAAGTCGGATTTCGTTTGTCTGTAATGAAAACCCTTTTCCCCCAGCTGTGCGAAGGTTTCCCCTCAGATATGACCTGCTGCCTGGGCAGGACCACCTCTATGGCGGGCGAGCGATCCGGGGCCCTTCGTCCATTTTTGGTACCCAGAATCCCATTGGGGCCGGGGAAAACAAACCCAAAAAAATCGGGGTTTTAGGCCAGATAACGTGCAAACCCTGGAAACTTAAGCGGCCCCGTGTTTTGGGTTGTGCCCTGCATTTGCATGCTTTTGGTTTAGGTTTTAAATAAAAAATTGCCCCGAGGTCCCCATTAGGCTTCTGCCACCCTTTCCCTGCTGCTTTCTGGGCCCCTACGGCTACTTTGGGACTCTACGCTGTCCCCGTTGCTGAAGGGTTTTTCCACCTTTAATTTTTTAGGAACAGAAGCAGACGCAACAAAGCCCATTGAAACAATCACAAGGCCCTTTCCGCAAATTTTTCTCTCTATTTGGGGGGTGGGAAAGGGAAAATGCTGAGTTTTGTTTTGTAAAAGGGGGGCCGGGGGGTGGCCACCCGTAACTGTTTTTCAAAATTTTTTTGGCCTTAATGCGGATCATTTTTAGGAAAAAGGAAGGGATCCAAGCACTCAAGTGAGAGTTGGGGGCCCTTTATTTCCCCAAACCTCTGGGGCAAGGGGGACTACAAACTGACTTCCCAACTTCCTCCCCCGCCTCAAAATTTGCCCCCAACCTCTTTCCCCAAAGGGAGGGATGTCGGTAAAATTGGGGGTCTAGGAAATTTACCCCCCCCCCTCCTCCTTTCCCCCGCTTTTCCCCTGGCACAGCTTCAACACGCCCCGACTTTCCTGAGATGATGCCCCGAGAGGGTGATGCGCCGCCCACAATAGCCCGGACCCCAACCCTGCCTAATGAAGACCGATGAAAAATTTTGAAACTGTCCCCCCCCCGGCCCCCCCTTTTTGGATTTGAAAGGAGAGAAAGGCCCGTGCCGCATCGTGTCCGTCTCCTCCTTCCCCCTCTCCCGGCGGGCCCTGTTGTTTCGGAGTGCCCAACGATCTTTCCCAAAAACTAAGTTTAACCACAATGTTCTGGCTGAAAAGGGGGTTTTGCCGGCACGACCTTTTGGGGTTTCCCTTAAAACCCCTGGAAAGGGGATGGTGCAGAGCTCTTTCAACCTTTACCCCCCCTCTCGGTGGCTAAACCCCCCGAGGTCCGCACCGCTGCTTTCGGGCCCATGGTATTTCTTTACTGGTATTGGTTTCCCGCGTGCCCCAATCGCGGGGAACCCTTGTGGAGGGGGAATTTCCCAAAGCGTGTTGCCACGTCAACAAAAAGAGGGGTTGACGGGGGGGCCCGAGTGCCTGCAAGCAGCCAGGGGGACGAAGCAGGGTCCCGAACGGGGGAAAGTGCAAAAACTTGATTTGAGCTTCCTCATCGGCAGTCCAGACCGGGTAGCTTTTAGAAATTTTTTTGGACACAAGGTTCATGACATGTGCCAGGCAAGGGTTGTGCTCCACCCCACCAAATTTAAGGGGGGCCCGCAGTTTCCCCGTTATCGCCCACCCCTTCCCCTGGCCAAGGTTCTTGTAAACCCAGCCAGGGCTTGGCTCATTGGGGAGCCGCCCAAAGCCCCTGCCCTGTTTTGTGGACGGTCTCCAAGCCCGATTAATTTAAACCCACGGCCTGGTTTCTCTGGGCACGTGTCCCCACCAGAGGCCCTTGGGTGAAAAAACCCCTCCCACCCCCCCTTGGGGTTTTTGGGAAGAGCGTGCGCCGACCCTGAGAGCCCCCGCCCCCCAGGAGACATCCCCCCAGTCACCCGTGAGCTGAACAGAGATTTAGGGGTTTTGGCCGGTTTTACTAGTCCTGGTCGGGGGTTTCCAGGGGGGAAACTTTTCGGCCACGATGCAGAAAAACGGGGGTTGAAATTTTAGAGGGACACGTGGCGGGGGCAGGGCAGGGCAGCTTTTTTGGCAAAAAAAATGCCTGCTCGGATTTGGTTTTGGGGGGCAAAGGGCCATGAGTGGCGGAACTCATCTTTTGTCCACCAGTGGAAAGGCAACTTTTCCCCAAAGGCCAAAAGCCTGGTAATCCCGCCCATTCAGGCTTTTGTTTTTGGGATGGTTTGGGTTAAAGTGTTTTCTTCTGCCCCCCAAAATGGAAGACAGGAAGGCGGGTGCTAGACGGGGCCGCTGTACGGCTTTTGAAGGTCGTAAAATTGGGGGGGGAAAGGAAAGGGGTAGGTTGGGTCTCTGGTGGTGTGGTGGTCTCGGGCGAGGGTGGGGGGCCTGAAGGGGAGGCTGATCCCTGATCAGGGACTCTGAGCGGCCCATGGGCAGCTGAGAAACCCCTTGGTGGGGGCGGAGGAGGAGGAGGAGGGGGGAAAGGACAGAGGGTGTGAAAGTGGTTGGGGGGCCCTGCGTCGGTCTGGCCTTTTTTGGCCAGTGTTGCCTCCATTTCAACTCATCCCTTTCCCGCTGCATGTGATGGGCCCAGGGTTGGTGGTGGTTAAAAAAACCAAAGGGTTTTCTTGCTCTATTATGCTTTTCGGCAAAGGCGGCAATATGACATCGTGGGTGGAATTAAAGGGGCTTGCTCAAAAAAGGGGCCCGTCTTGGATTTTGGGACCTTTTTGACGGGCGATAAGTGAGGAGCGGGGTTTGTGACCTTGGCGGGGAATCTATAGGGATTCTGGGACCCCCCCTCTCCCTTTTTGAGGGGGGGCCCCCCGTATTGAAAATCCCCCATGCCCTTTCCCCCTACCCGTGATGAAAGCTCGCAAGCAAATTTTTGCTGAAAAACCAGTTGGACCCGGGAAATGCCCTCATCTCATCATAAATCAACACAGGTGCCCTTTGTCGCCGGGACTTTTCTGCACCCAGGAGCTGTGGGTCCCCAAAACAAGGGGCTGCAAGGCTTTTCCCGGCCCCGCCCGGGTTTTTTTGCCGTTTTGACCGGTTCCCTTTTCTCCTCTGATGGACCCAAGAAAACGGGCGTAAAGGAGCAGAAAAAAATCTTTCCTCTTTGGCCTCTTGATTTTTTAAACACCCTTCTGACCCAAAACCCGATTTTGTCATCAAAAAAGGTCTTCGGGAAAATGGATTTCCCCACTTTTGGGGGGAAACAGGGGAAGTTGACTTTTGGGCTGTTTCATGTTGGTGGATGTGTGTTGAGGTGATGTTTGAAAATTTGGGGCCGGGTGACTGGGAGGACGAGGAGGAAAGGACTCCCTGGGCAGGTTGAAATTTAACCACTGAAGAACAGATTGGGACGCGGGTTCCCGTTACTGAGATTCACAGGGCCCTGACCCAGCGATGCCCAGGCCGGGACGGTCCTGAAAATGACGATCCGCTGGAAATGCGTGTTGTCACCAGCACTGGAAGGAGACCTTTTCTTGTCCTCTACCTCCAGGGCCCTACCCCCTCTTTGCTCGCTTACCCCCTGAAATTTTTCTCCATGTTAAGAAATATTAAAAAATTTTAGAAGGTATGGAAAAAGTTTTGGAAAGTCTTCTTTTTAATAGGGCGGCAAATCCCCAAATTTCTCCCAAATCCTAAAACAAAAAAAAATTTTTGGATTCAAATTTAACGCAAGTTTGGGGTTTTATCAACCGGGGGCCCGCGCCAAAGTGAAAAAAACCCGTATCTGAAATGATACTGATAATAAAGGTATTTTTTGGCACTATCAACCTGTGGTGGGCCCACAAAATTGCTGGATTCAAAAAATTTTAAATGCACAAAAAAGATCCATTTTAAAAAAGCTTGAATGACCAAAAAATGGAAAAAAAAAAACCTGTCTGAAAATGTTTTTAAGGATTTTAAAAGGTATTTTTTTTTACCCTTTAGTAAACCCGTGGTGATCAAGTTGCTGGGTTCAAATTTAATTGCAAAGTAGATCTATCAGCAAAGCTTGACTGACCCCCCAAGGGGAAAAAAAAAACCCGTCGAAATTTTATACGGGGGAAATTAAAAGGTAATTTTTTGGGGAACCCATCAGTACAACCCGTGGGGGGTGACTACAAAGTTTTCTGGTTTCCAAAAATTTAAAATGCAAAGTGGATCATCCCAAAAAAAAACCCTTTAATGACCAAAAAATTTAAGAAAACACCCGTTGAAAAGTTACGGGAAAATTAAAGTTTTTTTTGGCACCTTTTTTCAACCCGTGGTTTACTACAAAAATTTCTGTATTCACATTTAACTGCAAAGTAGTTTATCAACAAAGCGTATGCGCCAAAAATGAAAAAAACCCCGTATTGAAATTTTATTCGGATAATAAAAGGATCTTTGGAAATATCCAAATTTACCCGTATTTATAAAAAATTTCTGCATTCAAATTTAACGCAAAATTGTTATCAACAAAAACTGGCCTGCGCCCCAAAATGAAAAAAAAAAAATTTTGAAAAGATTCGGGTAAAAAAAGGTATTTTTGGCACCTTTCAATTACCTGTGGTGATACAAAATTTTTCTGTATTCCCATTTAAATGCAAGGTGCCCCAAAAAAAACAAAGCTGTATGCGCCAAAGTGGGAAAAAAAACGTTTTTTGAAATGTAAATTTGGTAATAAAAGGGTTTTTTTGGGACCTTTCAATTAACCCGTGGTGAATACAAAAAATTTCTTTATTCACATTTAAATGAAAAGGGCCTCAATGAAAAAAAGCCCGTAGTGCGCCAAAATGAAAAAAAACGTATCTGAATGTATTCGGATAATTAAAAGGTATTTTCGCGGACCCATCAATTTAAAATGTTGGGGACTTTCAAAATTGCTGTTTCAAAAATTTTAAATGGGAAAGTAGGGTTATAAAAAAAGCTGGCCTGTGCCCAAAATGAAAAAACATGTATCTGAAATGTATTCGGATAATTTAAAAAGGGATTTTTGGGGACCCTTTTAATTCACCTGTGGTGGACTACAAAATTGCTGTATTCAATTTAAGTGGGCCCCCCAAAGGGGGCCCCTATAAACAAAGCGTTTTTTTAAATGTGCCCAAAAATGAAAAAACACGTATCTGAAATGTTTTGGATAATAAAAAACCCTTTTTTTTTACCCATTTAACCCCGTACTACTTTCAAAATTGTTTGGTTCTAAATTTTAAATGCAAGGTGGTTATCAAACAAAGCCCGGGAAAAGGGGAAAAATTTAAAAAAAACCTATTTGAAAAGTATACTGCTAATAAAATGGAGTTTTGCACCTAACAAAGAGACCCGCAGTTACTAAAAAAAGATGGTGTTCCCAAAATAATTCAGGCTGCCCCAAAATCCAGGAATTATTTTAATAGAAAACTGTTAAAAATAAAGCTTTTTGGGAGTGCAATTTTCCCAAAACTAAATTTGGTGAACTTTTCCCGTATTTTTAAGAGTCGTTGTGTTCGCCGTGGGACCCTCCCCCCCCCAAAACCGGGGACTTTCCAAACGGTAAAATGCCCTTTAAAATACTCTTTCCTAATACATTAAAAACCCTTTAAAAAAATTGATCTTAAATAAAAATTGTAAGGATCACAGCTAAAGAAGGGGGTTTCTCTGTGAAAAAATAGAAAAAATTTTGCCCGAGCTGTTTTGGGGCACAGGCAGAGCGCACGTCCCTTTCTGGCTATGAGCCCCGGGCAGACAATGATCATGAACAGGAAGGGCTGGGTTTTGTAAAAAAAAGGTCATGTGATTTTTTTCCCGCCCTTTATAAAACCCTTCACATCCAGTCATTTTGTCGCACACAAATCTCACCCCCCATTAAATTTTGTAAACTGATTTTTTGGGGGCCCCCAAAATGAAGGGGAAACGCACAGATTTTAACCTAAATTAAACGCGTTTATCTAAAAAATCCGAAAAACATAAAAACTGTGCCGGGGTTTCAACTTTGTCGATTTAAAAAATCGCTCAACAATAATTTCAAAACAGCCGCGGCAGCACCTTTCCCCAAACAGTAAAAGTGGGCGGTATGAAGGGTCCCAGCGGGCGGGGCCCGGACTTATTAGTGTGGTGACGGCACAGAAACTCGCCCGGGCTCTGATTGCCCTTTATCTCTGCCATGCATGCCGGCTATGCCCCTTCCTCCCAGAGCACTTTTTCCCATGTAAAAAAGCCTTGTGTCGCAGCCATTTTATCAACCCCAAAAAAACAACTTCCTTAAACCGAAGTCCCCAAACTTGACTTTTTTCCCAAACCGAATTTTTCCCTGAAATTTTAACAAATTTCCCATTTCCCTTTAGAATCAATTCGCCCATCTTATTTGTAATAAACGCTTCGTCTAGAGAGGGTGAATTGTTCTAACGAAGTGGAAGGGGTTTAGAATTTGGGGAAAAACTTGGGTTTTCGGAACAAAGTCAAAACTTTGGGGGAAAACTTCGCAGGGAATAAATTTTGTGCTTTTGATTGTTAAAATGGTGCGAGAAATATGGCGTTAATGGGGCAAAGGAAACTCTGGGGGGAAAAAAGGGTTTACCCTTTGCATGAAAGTGCAGAGATAAGGGCCAATAAAAAACCGGGGGTTTCTGGGGACGTCACTGCACCGTCTCACTGTATTGAGTAGGGAAGGTGTGCCCCGGTTGCGTAGGGTTAGTGATCCTAAAAAAATAATTTTTTTAAAACAGGGGTTTTTTTTGGGGGGTGCCCAAAAGTTGTCTCAGGGCCCGCTTTTCTTGCGTTCTATTTCTGATTTTGGGGGGTTTTTGGTTTCTAAGTCCGTATGTGTCCAGTGCAGCTGCATATACATTTTAATGAAAATTCTGCTCACGGGCACTTTGGGAATAACAAGGCTGATCAAAACCCTTAAATCTTTTTGTTTTTCTTTTAAAAGAAAAAGCGTTTTTACAAAAAAAATTTCCACTTCATTTTTGGCCTGCTCAATTCTTTTGGGAAAATTTAAACTTCCGGGGGGGTTTAATTAAGCATTGTTTGTGTTGTGGTGATTAAAAAAAAACCCTCTTTTTAAACCCCCAAAAAAAAAACTTTTTGCCTGTAAATAATTCACAAGGCAAGGTTAATTACAAGTTTTTCTCCTGTTGTGTAGGTAAAAAAAAACCCTTTGTAACACATACAAAAGTGGTAGTTTTTGGCTGCTCTTTTTCTTTTGTGCAATTTTCACCCAAAGGGGTTAATTAAGGTTTTTTTCTGCTGTTGGGGGTGACTAAAAAAAACCGTCTTTTTCCCCCCAAAAAAAGCATTTTTCCTGTAGCTTTAATTTCACAAGGGGAAGGGTTTAATTTTCAGGTTTTCTCTTGTTTTGTAGGGGAAAAATACACACCATTTTTAAACAGTTTCAAAGGGGTAGTTTTTGGCGCTTCAATTCTTTTGTGCAATTTACCTCCAGGGGTTTAAATTTAAAGCGTTGTTTTCTGTGTTGTGGTGACTAAAAAAAAACCATCTTTTTAAAAGCCAAAAAAGAATTTTTGCCTTTTAGAAAATTTCACAAGCGAAGGTTTAATTTTACAAGTTTTTTTTTGTTGTGTAGCGTAAAATACACACCATTTTTAACACGCTACAAATGGTGGGTTTTTGGCTGCTCATTTTTTTGCGAAATTTTACCCCAAGGGGTTTAAATTTAAAGCGTTGTTTTGCTTTTTGTGGTGTTTTAAATTAAAAACCAAACTTTTTCACCGGCAAAAAAAGACATTTTCCCCTTTGACAAAATTCACAAGGAAGGTTAATTACAAGTTTTTCTTTTGTTGGGGTAGCGTAAAATAACACCTTGAACACCCTACAAAGGGGGTAGTTTTTGGCTCCCTCAATTCTTTTGTGAAATTTTAATCGGGGGTTAATTTAAATTTTTTGTTCTGTTTTTTGTTTGTAAAAGAAACGTTTTTTTTTCACCCCCAAAAAAGCAATTTTGCCTGTAGAAATTAATTCCCCGAGGTTTAAATTTAAAGCCTGTTTGTGCTTTTTTTTTCAGTAAAATACACAGTGTTTTTAAAGACACATTTAGAAAATTTTTTTCCGGGCCCATTTTGGAGCGCAATTTTTATAAAAAGGGTTACAAAGCTTTTTTTAGGGGGTTTTCAAATTGGGGGTAAAATTTAACAGGGTGTGTAGTTATCATTTAAAAGATTTCTTCATAAACAGTGCCCTGAAACCATTTTAGAACAAAAGTATGCCAGCAGGGGGGGCGGGCTCTTCACCTCCCGAATGGCCGAGGCAAAAAATTTTTCGGGAAAGCGGGGCCAGTCACACCCACAGAAGGGGGACGTCGCACCCGGGGCCCATCGGTGGGGGCCCAAAAACTGCCGCTGTCATCTAGCGGCCTTTTTGTTGTGACCAGCCCCCCAAAGGGTTCTTGATTGCTGACTAGGTCATCCCCCTTCCTCCCAGTAAACACCCTGAAAACCCCCCCAAAGTGGGTTTTGGGAAACGTCAGCAAAACCCCTTAAATTTGGGCCCAGGGCCCGGGGGGAGCGGTTCAGGGCCCAAACCCGCCCTCAACCCCCCTTTTTGCCCCACCCCGGTTTCCCCACCCCAAGAAAATCTACATTGGGTCGGGGCTCGCGCCATTATAGCGAGGATAAACCCAATTTGGGAGGGGGCAGTCGAAAGTTTCTTGGCAAAAAAGAAATGGAGCCCAATATCCCCTGATTCTTGCAGTGGGCCCGGAAAAGAAATGATGTGGGAGTGGAAAATGGGGGGTTAAATTTTTGGGGAGGGTCCCCCTTGGGCTACCAAAAGCCCGGTGATGGGGGACAGCAGTGACGTGAAAAAACAAAATTGATGATGTTGTACCCGACCCCCACTTGGGAGCCGGGTGAGGAAAGGGGTTTTTTTCTTTCATCGTCAGGAGAAGGGGCGTCAGTTGGCCGGTAGGAAAAGCGGCGAAAGCCAGCAAGTGAGTTGTGGGCCTTGAGTAGCAGGATAAAAGCAGTTTTAAAGGTCGGGACCCAAGGGCCCCAAGGGGTTTTAAAAAACCCACTTCGAGGTCCAAAAAAGTAGGGACAGGGGCTCAGGAGGGCAGCGGTGGCATAGTCACTCAGTGTGGAGGGGGCCCCGGTTCAAATCAGCTCTCGGCGGTGGGCATTTCTTTGCAAAGAAAACGGGGAGCAAATATGGGTATATGTAGAATCTGTAGGAGAAGTGAAGCGTGGCAGGGAGCTAATTTGGGGCCATGGCCTGTGTAAAACCATGCGGGCGTCACCACCCGGGTGGCCTGGGGAAACGTGGTCAGATGTGGTGGCCCACCTGCCCCGCGCAAAGCAGCAGCCGCCCAGTGGAGCATGCCATTGCCCCGTCAAGGCTCCAACCTTGCGGAAGGGGCTTTTTCTCTTTGAAACATCTCCCGGCCCCAGTGCTCCGTTTCCCGTACTCATGGCGCCAGCGTCGTTAGGGGGCGAGGACAACAATATGGTCCCAACCATCCAAAGATAAAAAGTGACGTGTCCTGTCCAAGTTGTTGGAAGCGCCCCCCCTTTTCCAAATGTGGATCTGCCCCCATTCAGAAAAACAAATGGCTTGTGCCGAGCCGAGTTGGAGAGTTCCAAGCCAAATTTTCTTTCCAAAAAGGCAGTCCCAGACTTCAAAAATATGTAGAACAGAAGGTGGGCCAGCCCTTGAGCTTTCGGTTTTTTCCCAAGGTGCAGGCACGCGGGTTGGAGCTGTAAACGGTCGGGCCGTCCCATGCCCTTTATGACCCACGGGTGAATGTGCTTCCCCCCCGGGCCCCCAAACAAATTGGCAGGAGAGGCGTTTCTCTCCACGTTTAAAAAACTGGGCCCCGGGCCCAATGTCCCTCCTCACCACCAACCCATTCAGCCTTACAAGTACGCCCCCATACCACTGTGTGAGCACAGCGGTTTCAGGGTTTCTACCCCCTGGCTTCCCTCAGCGAAAAAGTCCAACAGGGGGGGAAAACTGTGCGTCATGCACAAGAAATGAGGTGGTTTCTCCGCGCAACTGCAAATCGACCTGGTGACGGACATGGGGTAATGGTGCCCTGCTGCCCCAGGGGGGGTCCATGGCCCGCATGGGCATGTGTTCAATCTGGTTGTGAAAAGGTTTGAAGTCTTCCCCCGATTTCAGAAGTTTGAATGGCCGGGAAAAAATGTGCAGCATTTTTCCCCTTTTCCCTACAAACCCAGGAACACCCCCTCGGTTGAGCAGCGAACGGCCTCCCCAACACACTCTGATTGGATGTTTCCACCTTTGGGAATTCCAGCTGCACTTTTGGACCGCTGTTGAAAGAGAAAGGCCTTTTAAACGTTTTTTTGAGCCCAAGGCGGCAGGGTACTCCCTGTGTACTTTGAGTAGGGACCCACCTGCTTTGTTGAGGCCTTCGAGGAAAGGCCCGTTATTTGTCAGTCCCCAGGCTACGGGAGGGTTTAATGTCTTTTTTTCCCGCTTCATGCCCTGGAAAAATCTGAAAAATTTTTGGGGGCAGGGGACTGGAGGGGGATACATCTCAGGGCCCACATGGTCGGTGGGGGACTGAAATGGGGGGAGGGGGGGATTTTTGGAGAGAAGTTTTTGGGTGAAATGATGGTTTTTACCAGGTGAAAGGAGGAGGAGCGGGAGAGCTGGAGGGGTGATGGAGATGAGGAAAGACGGGAGATGATGCAAGCACGGGGAGTAAAAAACAGTGGAGATGGAGGCAGGGCCCCTCGGAGTCATTGTGCGAGGCCCGCGCATGTGATTTCCCCTGGTAGTAACCCAAACGTCGCATCGGAGAGGGATGATTCTGGCCTCCATATTGGACCTCGCTCCGGGTTGCACAATGGGGGCCTTTTTCCGTATTGAGAGGGAGGACAAAACCAAATACTATGGGGGAAATCCTCGTAGTATTTGGCCGTTCCTATGTGCGCCATGTCCCCCTCTGAAGGGTTGCCGGGGGGTTCTTCAGCACTCAGTTACTGCCCGGCTCTGGGAGAAGGTGGGGGGGTAGGAGCAGTACACCCTCCATCACAGAAACCAAAGTCTGGAGTCAGATGAGCAGCCCCCTTCACCGCTAGTGAGGGGGGCAGTCGCCGCAGCGCACCAGGCCCTGGAGCAGACCCGAACCAACAGGTGGGGGCCCTACTTGAACAGCACTCCACCCCAGTTTAAGTCCGCTGGACTTGGGCACCCAAAAACTGGTGTGTGGCCGCAACTTGCCGAGTTTGCAGGGGAGAAACGTCCTGGCCGGCCAGTTGTGTGTCAGAGGGGTGTTCAGTGCAGCGGGGGCCCCCGTTTCCCCCGGGAACCCGCTTGCCCCGGGAAAAAGTGGAAAGGTATTTGTCAAGATGAATCAGGGTGGATCGGAAATTTTTTTTTCCCAACACCAATGCCTTAGGCGTCAGGGTACACAGCCATGACGCCCAACCCAAAAAAGTGAGAAATGGTTGGGTTTCAAATACCCCACATCTGCCCCAACCCTTTTACCGGGATGGTATTTCCACCCCCCTCCCCCCTCTCTGACCTCATGCTGTGGCTGTTGCTGGTGCCCTGACATCCACACTGTGTCATTGTGCCACTCTCTGACCTATGCTGTTGTTGCCCCCGTACCTCCATTTGTCATTGTGCCATCTGGGGTACTATGTTTTTCCCCCAGAATGTATTGTGCCACTGCCTGACCCCCATGCTGCTGCTCCCCTGCCCTCCCACTGTGTCATTGTGCCCTGTTGCTCATGTATGGTGCCCTGACCTTACACTGGTCTTGTGCCCTTGTGTCCTACTCCCGTTTTTTCCACTCCAGAATGTCATTGTGCACCTTTCTGCCTCATGCTGTGCTTTCCGTGCCCTCCACACTGTGTAATTGTGCCACTGTCTGACTCATGTGCTGGTGCCGGGGGGCTTCACCCCTGTGTATTGTGCCCTTGTGGCCTATCCCGTTTTTTCCCCTCCGAATGTAGTGCCCCTGTTGACCCCCTTTTGTGCCCCCGTGACCTACTTCTGTCATTGTCCACTCTGTGGCCCACTACTGTTTTTGCCACCTCCAGAAAAGTCATTGTGCCCCCCTTGACCTTTATGTGCTGCCGCCCCTGACCTAAAATCTCTGTCATTGTGCCAATCTGTGACCCCCTCCAGTTTTTGCCACCTCCGAATGTCATTGTGACTGTTGCCTCGCTGCTGCCACCCCTCACCTCCATGTTTCATTTGCCACTTGGGCCTACTACTGTTTTGCCCCCCCCGAAGTTTTGTGCCCCTGAGACCTTTATGCTGCTGCTGCCTGACCTCCAATGTGTCATTGTTCCAAATCTGTGGCCTCTTTTTTTGGGCCCCCCCAAAATGTCATTGTGCCCCTGTCGACCCCATTGCTGCTTGCCGTGACCTCAAAACTGTGTCCTTTTGCACTTGTGGCCCCTTCGTTTTTTCCACCTCCAGAATGTCATTGTGCCACTATCCGCCTCTGTGGTGGCTGCCCGTCACTCCCTCTGTCACTAAAGTTGCCCCCCCCGGCTCTCGCTTGTTTTTTTTCCAGCTGTCGTGGATGACTTTTTCAGGTACAAATTTCCTTCGTTTTTTGGTCAGTTTTGCCCTCTTAAATGCCCCGGAATGTTATGTGAAGCGTTTTTAAGGCGGGGGGCGTCATGTGGTGTCATACTAAAACAAACATTGTATGGAGACCAAACCCAAACTCCCCCTTTTATTAAAAATGGACAATGTTCTACGCACCCTGCCCGGTCTGTGCAGTCTGGAAATAGTGTTTTTAACGCGATTCGTTCCCAAAAAAATTCGGACCCGAAAATTTTATTTTGTTGGGAAAAACGACGAAGTGACCGAACCCAATTTTTTAGAAAACCCCCCCATCCTAAAAACGTACGTGCTTGATTTTTGGGAAAATGCTTTGTTTATTTTATTTTTTAACTTTTTTTAAAGCGCCATTTTTTCTTTTCCTTACAAAATTTGAGGGGGGGGTTTAATTTTTCCTTGAAAATTTTCTTTTTTTTTAAAAAAAAAAAAAAAAAAATAAAAAAAAAAAAAAAAACCAATGAATTTTGGTACAAAGGGGGGGGCCCCCCCGCAAAGGTTAAAATCCAGGGGGAGGGAAAGCGGGGAGAGGGGAGAATGTTTGTGGGGTAGTACATCGCAGGGTTTTTGAGTTAAGGAATCTGAAGAAAGGGTTTTGGGGTTTTTAAAATGGTAATCAGGAAAGGATTGTTGGGGAGTGCATTCAGGTGTGGGGGAGCCGAGGAATTTGGAACGGTTATGTGGGACTGATAAGAGGAGAAAAAGACAAAAAAGGTCCTGTAGGAGCGGAGTTTTGGTGAGGGGGGTTTTGGAGATTTCAGGAGTGTATGGGGGGAAAGGTTTTGGGGCCTTTTAGTAGGTTACATTTAAAAATTCGCTGGTTTTTTAGCCCCTGAAGGGATTGGGTTTCTTTTTTTTTTTTTTTTTTCTCTTTCTTTTCTTTTTTCTTTTATCATTTTATAATTTGGGTTATGAAATGTAATCTCATATATCTATCCAGTCTGCTTCTTGAAGAGCAAATTCACTTCCAAGGGATGAGCTATGAGCTGCCTTTTGTACAATTTTTAACTTAAAACTCAATGTTGGCTCCTTGTTGGCTGAGATCCCTCTTGTTAAGACCTGCCTAAATGTCTTGTCACTTTTCACAAATGCTGAAATTAATTAACATAGCAAATCAAAGAAAAACAATTGTGTGCCATAATTTAGAACTTTTTACATCCCCCAAAAATGGTGCCTCCCTCAGCAAGTTCAGAATATTATTTTTCTACCAGAGAATGAGACCAGTCTTGGCTGGAAAACTGCAAGTAGCTAGACCTGCTCTCAGTTGAGACGTAGATCCAACTATTTCTAGTCTAGGCAATTCTCTGACAGTTAAACAGCCAGGTCTGCAGAGTTAAAGAGAACCTGTCGCCATGATAGTGCTAATCAGTCAACCAGCATCTTGTTGTAGAACAGAAGAAGCTGAGCGTAACAGGATGTGGTAGATTGGTTAGCACTTTCATGGTGACCAGTTTCCTATAATCCTGTAATCCAGGCTATTTAGCTCACGTAGCATTGCCTACTCTGCAATAAATATCTGTTTAAAAGGATCCAGTATAATCCGTAACTTATTTATTAAAATCCCTGCTCTGTCTATGGTAAGAAGTCAGGTGGGCAGTTCTAGTCAGTGACTGATCGCTATCACTGTGAGTATGCTTCTACAGAAAAGCTGCAAATCATAAGACCACCTACTTGACTCCTACAATTGGAATGAGCCGAGATTTCAATTAAGAAATTAAAAATTATAGTATTTTTCAACAAATGAATATTAATTTACACACGCTGTATTTTAATTTTTTTTTCTTTTTTGTACCATTATATGATAGTAAATTATCTGTGTTGTAATATTAGCATTTGTACTCATATATGCTGTACCATTTTATGATCTAATATGTATTTCCTGTTGTATCTGTATTGTAATGTTAGTATATGAACTGATTTACACTGGAATCATGATATTTCCTGATCCGTGATTGTTTATAGTTTTTGCAATCAGAAAGCAAATACCAACCAATAATAATCTTCTATTTACCTAGTTGTCCGACTGTGTTTTTTTATTTCAATATTTTTTATTTTATGTCCCTTATGCATATAGAGTTTGTTCACTTCCTCTTCCGGTACTATAGTGATATGTCACTTCCTGTTTGTTCTCCAACGTGGTTTTGTCCATTGGTTTGTGCTCCCTTATTACTTTATTCTTTTCTCATGTGTGGTCTTGCATTTTGATTGGTTGTGCTACGTATATTTACCCTTCTCCAGCATCATGATTGTCATTTTTTTGTCTGTTGTAATTATATTTATTTAACAATAAAGTAATATTTTACTATATATTTTGTTGCCTTGGTGCGGTTTTGGCATTGTTGCTAGATTTTAAACCAAACATGTTCATGCCTGTTTTGGTAAATATGTCACACCAGTTTCTAGATAGGTTTTTGCTGTAAAAGTATAAAAAAAAAAGTCAGTATCTCGTAAAGTAATTAAAAATTGTAAATAGAGACCACTGCATCCAAGAAATCAATATTTACCCAAAGAAAACTAGCAAGCCAAAATAAATAAAATTCGATATTTTTATTAATATACGACAAAATGTAAAATTATTTCATGTAAAAAACGTATAAAAAGTAGTTCAGAATGAAAATTATTTACCAGTACACACAAGTCTCAAAACATCCACGTCCTCAAAGCCTCATACTCGGACAAAATAATGGTCATGATTTTATAATAGTGTATAAAGTGCAGTGTGCAAAAACAGTTCAATTAATATATGCATATATAAACAGGTGTTTAATCAATCCATATGACAAATAAAGTAAATAAACCAAGTAAGTCATATAGTGCTCCAATATATATGAAATGAACAATCACCCAATAACTGATAAACAATACCATAAATAATGGACAAGAATGCTGGCTGGACACCATATTAATCACAGAAAATAAAACCTTGTGAATCAAAAATGCAAAACAATAAACAAATGCCATTAATAGTTAGGCTATGTTCACACAGCTTAATTGCAGGGTGTACAGTATTCCCCGCAATTACAGTGGGTGTTCGGGAGCTTACGCCGATTGCCGCATACTCCTGCGGCGCAGGGGGGCCATCAGCCCGCCGACCCATAGACCGTCATTACTCGCGGGGCGTAAGCACCGTGAATAAATGATGTGTCAATTATCCCCGCTCGTACAGAGGAGGCGTAATCCATAGTTCTCTATGAGAACTGTGGATTACCGTAATGATTGGGGCGCATTTCGCTCGTATTAGAGCGCAGTACGCTCTCAATACGGGGCGAAATGCATCCCAAAGTAAGCCGTGTGAACATATCCTTAGGCAGCATACAGCAGGTGTTCAAAATACCCAGAAGATGACGAGTGAATAACGGTAACTACATGTTGTCCCAACGCGCATCTCGCGTTTGACTTCCTATGGGGGATATGAAATGCTTATTGGAACAACATCTAGTTACCGGTATCCGCTCGGCATCTTCTGGGTAAGGTTTTTTTTTCTTTTCACTATTGATTCACAAATTATTGTTTTCTGGGGTTAATATTTTGTTCGCCCAACATTCTGGTCCATAACTTATGGTATAGTTTATAAGTTATTGGGTGATTGTTCATTTGATATACAGTGTCTCACAAAAGTGAGTACACCCCTCACATTTTGTAAGTAATCGTATTATATATTTTCATACGGCAACACTGAAGATATGACACTTTGATACACACAGCCATCAATGTCTAAACCACTGGCCACAAAAATTAGTACACCCCAAAGTGAAAGTGCACTGCTTTAACTCTCTTGGACATGGAGTTCACTAAAACCTCACAGGTTGCAACTACTGGAATCCTCTTCCATTCCTCCATGACGACATCACAGAGCTGGTGGATGTTAGAGACCTTGTGCTCCTCCACATTCTGTTTTAGGATGCTCCACAGATACTCAAGAGGGTTTAGGTCTGGAGACATGTTTGGCCAGTCCAGCACCATTGCCCTCATTTTCTCTAGCAAGGCAGTGGTCGTCTTGGAGTTGTGTTTGAGGTCATTATCATGTTGGAATACTACATTTCGGCCCAGTTTCCAAAAGGAGGGGATCGTGATCTGCTTCACTATATTACAGTACAAGTTGGCATTCATGGTTCCTTTAATGAACTGTAGCTTCCCACAGCCGGCGGCACTCATGCAGCCTCAAACCATGATACTCCCACCACCATGATTAACTATAGGAAAGACACACTTGTCCTTGTACTCCTCACCTGGTTGCCACACGCTTGACACCATTTGAACCAGATAATTTTATCTTGGTCTCAACAGATCACAGGACATGGTTCCAGTAATCCATGTCCTTAGTCTGCTTGTCTTCATCAAACTGTTTGTGGGCTTTCTTGTGCATCATTTTTAGATGAGGCTTCCTTCTGGGATGATAGCCATGCAGACAAATTTGATGAAGTGTGCGGCCTATGGCCTGAGTACTGACAGGCTGACCCCCCCCCCACCACAACTCCATTAACCTCTGCAGCAATGCTGGCAGCACTCATACATCTTTATTTGAATATCACACTGAGCAGATGCACTCAACTAACGAGGCCTGTTTTTAGTGGAACCTGTCTTAAACTGCTATATAGTCTTGACCACCATGCTGCAGCTCAGTTTTAGGCTGTTGGCAATCTTCTTGTAGCCTAGGCCTAGATTTGAGTTGAATGTGACATCAACCTGAAGCTGAAGAGCAACACTATTTAATAATATATTGGTGATTAAACATTTTTTTGTGGAAACAATGTTTCTTTCAGACAAGATATTTTCCTATTCCTTGTGTAATATTCCAAGAAGACCTAGGAGAGACGAGATTAACAAATTTAGTGGAAGGAGTAATAGTTCATCACAAAAATGTAGAACTGCTTTGCAGTGTAAGCTGCTGCCATGCTCAGGTTCAGTGAAGTGACATACATAGAACACACCTCCAAAAGTGAGAAATATCACCCTCAGAAATAAAATCACAATTAGCCCACCCTTTCAACTACACCTGGGCATTTGCCCAACCTTGCCAGATACAGATGGCCAAAAGTAATAGCTAATTATAGAAGTCAAAAATAGTAAAACTTTCTTTCATACATTTAATTGGATACAATGTTCTATCACTACTTTATATCTGGTGCTATAGTTACAGATTACTAAACCACTCTGTGCTATTATAGACAGATTAGGGTTGGTTAGTGTTACATTATTATCACGTTAGTGGTTTGCAGCCTCATTAGTGTGGAGTAATGTTGTCACTATCCATTTTCTATGTCACTATTGCAGCCCTAATAAGATCTGAAGCTGGTGATGTGACAAGTAATCAATTTATAATGCATATTAGACCTTCCGAGTCTGACTTATGTCTGCAGCCCGAGCAATGCCAGTGAGGAAGCTCATTAATAAACAGAAAAGTGACACATTCAGCCATCAATAACCTGATTATCAGTCACTCAATTTATCATGTCTGCAGAAATTGCATTTGCAGCTTGCAGGAAACCAAATAAACTGAAATCTGAGGTTAAGAATACCTAGTGAAGATGGAAACAGGGTCATGTACATTAAATGTAATCTGTATTTAATCGGTCTATTGTACGTCTATTAAGTATTGAGAGCTTAAACTGCCAGGGGACCAAACACAATTGTGTCATATGCCACTGGGGCGAGACCCAGTTAGGCACTAGTGGGGAGTCAGTATCTTCGATTGACTTTCTTTTACCCTCTTTTGACTTTCTGAATACTCTAGAGATGTCCATTCTCGCCTATATCTGACATACTGAACTAGGTTCACAATGAAAAATGTGGGTAACTGGTGAATCTAGAAATTTGTAGATATACAATTATTTATTGGGGTAGATGTGAATGATTTCAATAACCTGGTTGATGTCTTCTAGAAAAAGAGTTACATCTGCTCATAGGTTTTAATGAAAAGGGCTGATCTACAATACTACACACAACCTGTGGACAATCTTCTACAACCCTTAAAAGATGATGGCTCATCCACAGTCACTTTCCTTACTATACACTAAGCTAAAAGTCTTGTATTTTTGTGGGATGTTCTGTTCTGGTTGGAAGCATCAAATTATGGGGCTGAGTGATCGTGGAATTTCATCATGATCATGATTTGGGTATCTTGAATATGAAGTGCTAAAAGCTAAAGCAAAACTGTATTAAAATTGTGTTGTGTGAACAAGGCCTGTGAAAAATTCCTTATCATCCTTAGAAGATTCATTAACAATGTGCAAATATTTCTGTTAACATTTCTATTTCCACGTTGAACACTTGTCTGTTTTACATTGTAAGTACGGGTAAAGTCTTTGCACCAGTACCTACCTTGCTATGCTTTTAATATGACTACCTTGCTATACTACATAAATTGGTAGTACATGTGAATATATTACACTCTGTCATACATCATTACAAGGAAAAAATAAAATCCTTTTTACCTACTAAATGTCTGAAGTTACTCTCTATGTAAGTATTCAGAAAATGACTTATTTGCCAATAAATTAATTAAGTATGAAATAGTAAATACAAGACAAAGAAGATAGGTATATAGCTGCAGTCACTTTGCCTCATTGTTTCATTGAAATAGCATAAGAGGGAGATGGAAAGTAGGGAGGACATGGGTCAGAGCACACAGCACGGCTCTTACATCACAAGCAGTAGACCAGTCACTTAGCAAGCAGGAAAGAAGTACAATTATGAGAAAAAGAAAGCATACCCTCTTTGAATTCTATGGTTTTACATATAAGGACATAGCAATTAAAAAATAAATTATTCAGATCCGTAAAAGTCCTTGAAATTAGATAAATACAGCACCGGATAAACAACAACATGCAACAAATGTTACCATGTCTTTTCTTATTTAACAAAAACCAGGTCAAAAATTAGGAAGCAGTCTGAGAAAAATTAGGTGCACCATTACTGCTTCCATAGAGATGAAGAAGGTAAGAAGCTGTTAGGTGCTGCTAGTTAAATGCCTTTGATTAAGTGATCATCAGCAAGTTTTACCACCTCTATAAAAACAGATATTTTGGCAGTTTGCTAGTGAGGAGCATTAAGGCATGTGTTGATTTTATGGGGGAAAGACCTCTGCAATGATCTTAGAGAGGCAATTGTTGCTGCACATCAATCTGGGAAGGTTATAAGGTCATGTTAAAACAATTTGAAGTATATCATTCTAGAGTAACAAGATTATTTATGAGAGGAAATTATTCAAAATGGATGAAAATCTCACCAGGAAATGAGGTTTCAGAAAATTCACTACTATGTCAGACTATGCCATGCTCAGAAAAATTGCAAAAAAACCTCAGACTCTATAGGCCTTGTTAAATGTTCAAGTTCAAAAGCCTCTTTGTTCTTAAAAGAATACAGCAAAACAGCTTCAGTTTGCATCTGAACAAATCACACGACTTCTGAAGCAATGTCCCTTGGACAGATGAGACCAAAGTCGCCATAATGCTTAGCACCATGTTTGATGAAAACCATGCAAAGCACCAACACCTCATACCTATCGTCAAGCACAACTCCCCTGTATATTAAAGTATTTAAATGTCCAATGTGAGGCCATACATCCAAGAGCTAAAGATTGGTTATTTTGGTTTATGCAGCAGAACAATGATCCTAGGCACACCAGCAAATCTGCAAGAGAATGACTGAACAGAAGCAATGTTGTACAGAATATTGGGCTAAACTTCTTATAGATGGGAAAGACTTATAAAGTCATACATAATTGATTACTTCAAATTATTGCTGCTAAAGGTGGTTCTACACGTAATTAATTAATAGGGTGTATTGGGGTGTATTTAGTTTTTCACAAATGGATTTCCACTTTAGTTTCATTTTTGTTACATAAATACTGTCATGAAAAAATGTGTTGTGTCTTGTTGTTTACCTAAGGTCATATTTTCCAAACCATGAGACTTTCTAAGAACCAGATTTTTTAATTATGACTTGAATTTTTTATTTTGTTCTCAATTCAAAGAGGGTATACTTTCTCATAACTGTGTGTGTCTCAAATATGGTTGCCAACACGAAATTGTTTAAAACTAAAAATTTATAGTTCTATTATTAAATTATTAAATATAAGACATTCCCTAAGGTTGAATGAAGATCAATCTAAATTCTTCCTATTTGAGCCTTTTTGTTTTTTTAACAGTTTAATATTATAGATATTTGGTAAAATTAGTAGAGACTGAAACACACAAAGTCTAGAGCAATGTCTAGATATTCCTTAGTTTCCATAATATAGTTTAAGTGACTGTCCAGTCAACATCTAAAAAATATTAACCAATTTCTGTCTGTGCTGTTTACCCCATTCCTGACTAGGAACATTTTCCTTTTCATGAGGGCTTGAGCACTATAACACATTTTTGCACTTGGTTATTCTACAAAGTTTTTGTCTTTTTTTCCACGATATAGAAGGCTTATTTTTAAGTAGTTTTTACATTAGATTTTTTTTTGGGTTTTAAGAATCTTTGGAGAAATAATAAAGATAAAAAATGAGTCTGTCTTCAAATGTACTTATTTAACAGCAAAATTGGCGCTAAAATAAATTTGGTAATTATGTCACCTTTCTGTCATGAATGGAAGGCGGGACTAAAAGTTGCTGTTTGGGCTGTTAATTTTTTTTAATAATATTTTGTGTGTATATTTTTTAATTCTTATAATTTGCATACTGTTCTTCTATAAGGTCAGAAAGAGGCATAAGGTCATTGAAATACATCAAGGACGTTCTGAGGGTGTTGCACCACATTCGTAGGATTAGACACATTTATGATTCTTTAACGCGAAATCTAGGCGCAGAATAGTTAGAACAGCCAGACAAGGGTAAAGGTGGTGCCTGATCCAGACTTGTCATATTGGCACTCGACTGCACATGTATGTATGACCAGCAGAATTAATATTATTATTTATTTTAGAGCGCCATTGATTCCAGGGCGCTGTACATTCAGGGGGTTACATACATAACATAAGTCAAACAATTATAACAGTGACAATCTGTTACTAACAACAGGTACAGAGGGAGAGAGGGCCCTGCCCGCGAAGGCTTACTATCTACAAGGAAGGGAGAAAGAGACAGAAGGTGAGGGGCAGACATGTTTGTGGAGGGTGTAGTGACAGCGGGGTTATTCTAGGGTGTAGGCAATCCTGAAGAGATGGGTTTTCAGGTTGCTTTTGAAGCTGGGGAAAGTGGGGGAGAGTCTGATGTGTTGGGGCAGTGCATTCCAGAGTGTGGGGGAAGCACGAGAGAAATCTTGGAGACTGTTGTGTGAGGAGCTGATAAGAGAAGAGCAGAGAAGAAGGTCCTGTGAGGAGCGGAGATTGCGTGAGGGGAGGTATCTGGAGATTAATATTTGAGAAGAATTCACTGCACACCAAATTGCTTGTGAAAGGAAGTAAATTTTACTTAACAGAAAGCCAGGATCTTATATGAGTACATACAGATATTGCACCAATCCAAAAATCTATACATAAGTACATAGCCTTTTTCAAATCACATCTATAAGGTATGCCAAGAAGCGAAGAAGGTAGATAACATAAATGGTGGTGCTGTGAGAGGTGTATGTGATCCTGGATGTGCCCGGTCAAGAAGTCTGTGGCCTGGGAGGGCGCGGGGAACGAAGTAATGGACATCTACGTCCAGAGGAGAGTGCAGACCGCACATACACCATCTGAGCGCTTTCATTTGCTCTCACAGCACCACCATTTATGTTATCTACCTTCTTTGCTTCTTAGCATACCTTATAGATGTGATTTGAAAAAGGCTATTGCCGAAACGTCATACTGTATTGACATCTGAAAACATGATATATCCTCCTTCATGTACTTATGTATATATTTTTGGATTGATGCAATATCTGTATGTACTCATATAAGATCCTGGCTTTCTGTTAAGTAAAATTTACTTCCTTTCACAAGCAATTTGGTGTGCAGTGAATTCTTCTCAAATAGAATGTGGGATCCACATTTGGTTCCTTTTTCACTAGCACCCTACTCTTCCCTTTTATTCCTTTACAAGGTGTGTGTAACCATTCTTCTGTATATAATTATATCTGGAGATTAAGGCAGAGATGTTTGGAGGGGAAAGGTTATGGAGAGCTTTGTAGGTCATGGTTAGTAAGTTGAAATTAATGCGCTGGGCAATGGGCAGCCAGTGAAGGGATTGGCAGAGGGGATAGGCAGAGGAGTAGCGAGGAGAGAGGTGAATAAGACGGGCAGCAGAATTGAAGATGGAATGAAGGGAAGCAAGAGTGCGAAACAGGAGGCCGCAGAGAAGGATGTTGCAGTAGTCTAGGCGTGAAATAACAAGGGCATGGACCAGCATTTTTGTAGTGTCAGGATTAAGGAATGAGTGGATTCGTTAAATATTTTTCAGGTGGAGGCGGCAAGCAGAGGTAAGGGAAGTGTGGTTTGAAGGACAAAGCGGAGTTAAGAGTTATCCCAAGGTAGCGGACTTGCGGGACCAGTGAGAGTGTAGAGCCATTGACTATGATCGAGAGATCAGGTTGAGTGGGAAGGTTTAAAGATAATGAATTCAGTTTTCTCTACATTAAGTTTTAGAAGTCGGAGGTGAAGAAGGAGGATATGGACGACAGACAATCTGGGATCCGGGACAGTAGAGAGTTCATGTCTGGGCCAGAGATGTAAAGTTGGGTGTCATCAGCATACAGGTGGTATTGAAAGTCATGTGATGCTATGAGCTGACTCAGATCAAGAGTGTAGATAGAGAAGAGTAAGGGACCCAGGACTGACCACTGGGGGACACCAACAGGGAGAGGTTGAGAAGAACAGGTTCATACATTCTGCCGCATTCTATACTACCTTAAAGCTATTTAGAACTGGCCTGTCAGCGCCAATGTTCATACATGTCGCCCCAAGTATCTTTAAGCACTTATCAACAAATTTAACAACAATCTTGTCCCACTACATCGGTTAATTCATATAGTTTCGTATGTGGATATAGTTTTTCCAAATACTGTAAAAATCCAAACATTGGGTTATACTTAAAGGTGTATTCCTATCTCAGACATTTATTCAGGCACATCCTCATAAGCGGTCAACTTTCTATTCTGTGCAGCAGCTGTACAGAGAAAAATATAGTCTGATAGTAGGACCCTTCCCTTGCAGTCATTTATGGCATATTCTATCAATATACCTTTAATGTTTGAGATTGAAATATTCATTTAACTCCTTACTGACCCATGCCATATGAGTTTGTCTTCGTGCCTGTAAGGTCCTATGTAGCAAGCTTACTCAGTAAGTCCACTACATAGGAGGCTGGTGTCATTTGCTTATTACAGCAGACACCCGCCACTAACAGCTGGAAATGGAGCCAGCTGAGCACTCTAATCAGCAACCCTGCGGTGAGATCACGAGGTGGTGATCCACTAACATGGCAGGTGGAAGGCTTCCATAACTGCAATGTATTGATCTCTATTAATTTCTGCCCCAGGCATGAAGTAATAGTACCGCCATATTTTTACACCCTTCTGCGTTGTTCTTATAGTGGTCAAGTATCCTTGGTGGACTCAATGTCAATGTGTAAAAAAAAAAAGTTTAAGTATAAAAAAATATAAATTAAAAGCTCAAATCCCCCTTTTTTCACCATTTTACAAATAAAAAAGATATATTAAAAGGTTACACGTAATTGACATCGCTGCAACCGTAAAAGTCCAAAATATTAAAATATAACATTATTTATTCCATACACTGAACACCGTAGAAGAAAAAAAAAATTCAAATGCCAAAATTGCTTACTTTTGGTCATTTCACTTCCTCAAAAAATTGAAATAAAAAGTGATCAAAAAGTTGCATCTATCCCTAAATGATACCCCTAAAAAGTACACTTCAGTCCACAAAAAAACACTATCACCCGAGTCCACAGGTGGAAGAACAAAAAAAGTTATTTGTTTTAAGAATTTGTTTGCAAATTTAAGAATGAGAGAATGTTTGCACTTATTTAACAGAACTAAAACATAACAAATCCCCCACCTATTTGGTATTGCCAGAAACATATCAACTTTCAGAATACAGATAACACATCATTTATACCAAATAGTGAATGCTGTAGAAACAAACCCCCACAAACATGGTGCAAGTACGTTTTTTTTTTTTTCATATTTCAACCAACTTAGAATTATTTTTGGGTTTCCCAGTATGGTCACTGACAAAGTTAAAAAGTACATCTTATGCACAGAATAGATGATAACTGTATGATGGCTGGGGTCCTTTGAATGGAGCAGTGGTTGAACATGTACTCTGCTGCTGTAATCAAAGTCTATGGGAGCGACGGTGAGAGCCAAGTACAGCACTCGGCTGTTTCTAGTGGTTCCCATAGACTTTGAATAGAGCAGCAGTGCATATGTTAGATTGTTGCTTCGTTTAAAGCCTTGCGCTGCATGGCAAGGGCCGTGGGGATCAGGCTTGGACTGACCATCAGGGTGGCAAGGAAAAACCCTTGGTGGGTCCTAGGCATGGTGGAGCTTTGAGAATAGAAGTTCTCTTCATAGGGAAGGAATGGCAGAGAAATCATGGGAGGAAGTTATGTGCAATTATATACAATAGCTGTAGAGTGGAATCCCAAAATCAACTTCACTGGAGGGCACCAAGAATCCATACTATTGGTAGACCTGAATTATCAACTCCACTGGTGGGTCCAAAGAATCAACTCTACTGGTGGGCCCCAGGCACCATAGTCCAACACTGCTGGTGGGCCCCAAGAATCAACTCAACTGGTGGGCCCCGGGAAACCTCAGTTTGACACTTCTGGTGGGCCCCAAGAATAAACTCCCCCAATGGTCCCAAGGCATCTCAGTCTGAGACTTCAGGTGGGCTCCAAGAACCAACTCTACTGAAGGGCCTCAGGCACCCCAATTCAACACTGGTGGGGATCCCAGCAGCGGGACTCTCAGCGATCAGACATTTATCACCTATCCTGTCTTTCTTGGCATAACCCTTTTAATAAGGGATGCCCCGATGGATTGCTTTAATGTATCCAGAGCTAAAATTGCTGCATCTTTATAATATACTTCAGCCGAAAATAAGTTGTAACTAGACTTTCTATCACTCTGGACAAAAATTCAGTTTGACGTCCTAGCCCTGTATCAAAAGTACCATGGCCAAGGTACAGTGTCCTATCGGTGACCCCTGCATCCCTGGATACAGTAGACCAATACATGTGGAGAAGCCACAAAGATTTTGCTACAAAGATCTCAGGAGGTTTCAGGAGTGATTATTTTTAACAGTAGCATATTATTGTAGTCTACTGCTTGTAGCATTGTACTACATAAATGTCATTTATAGACCGTGGTGAGCTTGTTGATGTATATACTTTGCTACATTCATATATAGGAATATATGATAGGCCTAAGAAAGACAAAGTAGACTTCAGGATATCCCAGGAGGTTCTTTAACTTATACCTATATTTTATTAGGTTCTACTATGAAGTCAAGTCAGCTAACATATGTTCTCAGAATACATATGAAGAGGTGGCTTAGACAACAGGTGGATGATGCATCAGTAAAGCCCCTAAAACATTGCATTCAGTTGTTAACAATGTAAGAATACTGCTGTATTTCATTTTGATTTATTTTGATTAAAGTAGAGATTCGGCTTCTAAACCCGTAAAATATTCCTGACACATACTAGTTTGTAGCTCCACATAATGTGTGTTTATGGTAGATTTATGTCTTAATGTTTTTTTTTTTGACTGACATAAAATTTTACATTTCCATTTTACAAAAGTTACGAAAAAAATCAGATGCAGAAAACACATATCACTTAACAACCATGTATTCATCTTCCCATCTACTAAAAGCTTTGAAATCACTACATGATGGAATCTGTCAGAATTCGTGCATTGCTAGATCCACGGACTTGTCTCCTTGCTGGTTATTTACTGCTTCCATCGTCCTGCTGCAATTTTAGAGCGGTTCACTAAGCGCGTTGAACAATTTTGCAACAGAGATGTATATTTTGTAACCATATTATTTTAAAATGACTTCAGAATTCTACGCCCAAGTGACTAAAATTGTATTGAATGGTTCAATGTAATTATTATATTCGGCTCTGATAGATAGTGTAATCTTTGGGTTGGATTCACACAAAAGATTTTTGGGCTATGCTTAGTACTGCGTTTGCTTACAATTGTGCAGCGTTAGTGAAGTGGAACTTTAGAAAATTCTCATCCAGAGAGTGTTTATTTATGTATATTTCACTGCTGCTATTTTGCAGCATTTTTTTTATTGTAGCATTCTGTGGCATGGCATGAGTTTAGCATGGCACAACTGAAACTTACATATTCATATGGTGGGTATGCTTCTCTATAGAAACAATTCTTGAAAAACATTTACAATTATATGTGTAATCATGTAATTGTATGTAATTATTGTATTCTGCTCTGATAGAAAATGTAATCTTAAAGGGGTTGTCTCACTGCAAGGATTGCTTTTTATTTTAAAGATCTTGCAAAAACAAGTCACTTTGCAATATGTGTCCATAAACAGTGTCCTACCTATTCCTAAATATCCATTCTTGTATGGGCTGCATCAGCTCCTCAGGTCGCTATAGCTACAGACCTGTTCAATCTCTCCTGATAGGCTGCCAGCACTGGTTGCTATAGCTACAGACCTGGCTTCTACTGCAGCCTAGTAGAAGCCAGTAAGCCCGCCCCTGAATTCAAATAAAACTGATAAAACAGGACTGAGGTAAGGTGAATTGATGGAGTGAGACAACCCCTTTAAGGCCAGATTCACACAATGGGGAAGGGTCTGGACACCTAATTGTTTATACTGTGGGGGGGGGGGAGGTGGAGGGAGAATGATGCATTGGGTACTGGTGTAATAGTGTCAGCCTTAAGTGACAACAAACACTGCTGTCTGACACAAAGCCCCAGTTATAGTAATGAAAAAACATCTGTCAGACACCTCCATTATTAACACTGGAAAAAAATGTAAAGAAAATACAGACAGAACTGAAAAAAATCACTGTATTTAAACAACAATTGTTGACCATTTCATTAAAGAAATGGATACGATGCTGGTCCAATGTAGCCCAAAGAATTCACCTCACCCATGGACACCTCACCTCATCCTCAAAGCAACCTATCGTAGCCTGCTGTGAGGGATAAGGTGTAACCCAGCTTTCCCGAATGCTGACTAGACTAGCGCTCAGAAAAGTAGGGTGACATCTGCTACAGTAGGCACCCTGCTTTTCTGGGTGCCTGCTGTGACGGATGGGGCATTTACCAGTTTTTCTAGAGACTGGATAGCCTCTTCATCACTTGAAAAATCTGGGTGCCTGCTGTGGGGGATAGGGCATCCCTGGTGACAGTAAAACAAAAAGGAGCTGACGTTAATTTGCTGTGGACACTTGCCGACTCTCCCAGTATGGGAGAGTTGGAAAGAATATTTTAACTGTGCATCCTGAGGACATCCAAACAGTTAAAATGACAGGGCAGTCCTGGGGATCCATGGCATCTGCCCTGGATCCCTGGGACATACCTCCAGCTGTCCGTGACCACCAATGGACTCCAGGACTGTCTTGTGGGATCTGGAACAGTTGAGAGGTATGCAAACCCAACCTCTCCTCATAAATCAACCCACCTGTCACCCCTGAAACTCTCCACCTCTACCGCCTTCCAAACTGTAAACCCCCACCTCTATTTCCTCTCCCTCCACCCTAAACCCACCACTCTCTTCCCACTCTAAACCCCACTCCACTAATCAACTACTTTACCTCCATTATTAACTCGTCATTCCCAACTAGGCTAAGTTCCCTCTTCCCCATCAACTCCCTTCCTTCCAACTCTAAACCCACATCCACCTACCACTCTAAACTCCCCCTCTACCCCAGGAAACATACTAACTGGTTCTGGAGAGTGGCATTCTGTCATCTTTAGAGCACTCAATGCTCTGCTACAGAGAGTACCTGGCGGTCCCTTCTTCTGCATCCACAAATTAGGCAAGGAAGAGGATGGGGGGGGGGGTAAAAAAAAAAGTTACTTGTACCCCCTTCTGACTGGCAGACATAGACACCCTTGGTCCCCACCTCTGCCTATCCATCCACCCAGCCCTTATACCAACCACCCACGCATCTGTGCAGGGAGGTGAGGCTCTTGCTACAGTAAAAGTCAGCTTCCACATACAAATGCTGCCTTATCTAAACTCACTCCACTGTGCTTTGTGCCCTGCACCCAACAATGTAACATATATATATGTAGATAGGTTAGACTGATAGTCAATGTTTTTGGACAAGAACTCTTCCCATAAGTGGATGCATTTTCTATTACAGTCACCATCTTATGATGGGGTATCTGCTAGTTTAGTTATATTTCCCTTGTTGCTGTTTTGTAGCATTTTTATTGCAGCATTCTGTAGCTTTTTTATTGGATTCATTTATTGCATTTCACATATTGAAATGGTGGATTCGCTTTTCTGTAAAAGCAATTCTTGACATTTACAATTATATATTCTGCACTGGTAGAAAATGAGGAGTTATTGTTGATGCTGCATGCTTACAGTTCTACAATGTCACATCTTCACAGAGGTGGAGCACGATCTGTTTCATGACAGACACTAATATACCAGATGGACCCTTTGATACAATGAGGCACATTGGGTTTGTACAGGCCGGGACTGGCAATCTGTCCCACCGGGCAGAATCCCGTGTGGCTGCTCTCCAGGTGGGCTGTCTGACATGGCCAAAAAAGAAAAATTAAGGGCCCTTATTTCTGCAGGTCAGGTCACAACACAATGCTAGTTCCACCTCTTCCTTCATTGTGTCTCTATTAGTGAAGCAGCAGGGAAGCAGGTATTTATTTACTCCAAGCTGCTGCCCTGCTCCTGCAGTCCTTATGAACTGGTGGTAAATCTGTGATAAATCAATTTCGTATGGGTCCAGGTGAATACAGGGACTGCCCTGATATGACACACCATGGCTAGTAATGATACTAGCTACTAGTTACTATGGGCTGACATTTAAGCCACAGGATTCATACAGATGATTATTAGCCCTGTTTAATCGTTTTGACTCCCATTGTCATCCCCAGCAGTCAGCCCCTGCAGGAGTGAATGAAGGGGCTGGTATGACTCCTCTGGGCACTGCAGCCCCTGCAAGATTCAACGGCAGGGTTGATATGACTTGTGTGGGAACTGCAGCCCCTGCAGGAGTCAATGGATGGGCTGGTATGACTTGTGTGGGCACTGTAGCCCTTGCATGAGTCAATGAAGGGGCTGGTATGACTCCTGTGGGGAATGATAATTATAATCAGCTTCTGTAGGAGTGAAAATACTCCTACAGAACTCCCATGGTGCGCAACAATGGAATTAACACAATGAGATAGTGCTCTGTGTAACGGAGGAGTGGATCCGCTGGGCCAATGCAAGCGATGATAGCTAAGCCACGCCAGGGAACGGAGTCTAAGTAGCCCCCGGTTTTCACCAGAGCCCGCCGCAAAGCGGGATGGACTTGCTGCGGCGTGAGGCTACCAGGTCGTTACCCCTGACGTGACTTGCGATGGCGGCCGGGGTACAGCGTGGTACAGAAACGTAATCTGGAGGCGTAGTCGGGGACAGGCAGAAGGTCAGGGCAGGCAGCAGAGGTTCGTAGTCAGAGACGGGCAGACGGTCAGGGCAGGCGGCAAACAGGCAAGGTCAGGAAACGTAAGCAAGCGGACTGGTACACGGGTAATCAATACGGAACTCCAATACTCTCTAACGCACCAAAAACACACCAACAGACTGGCAGGAAGTACTGGGGGCGGATACCTTAAATAGGACCAGCGCCCGACAATAACCAATTATCGGGACACTGGCCCTTTAAATTTAGAGAAGCCGGCGCGCGCGCGCCTTAAGCGGCGGCCACGCGCGCGACGGCCGGGACAGGCAGGCGCGGCGTTCACCGGAGCGCGGCCAGGTAAGAGAGGCGGCGCCGAGGCAGCAGAGGGGTGGTCGCGGGCCGCCGCAGCCGCCGCGCCAGACCCCCTGCGAGCGGGGAGATGGTCGCGGGGGGCAGCGGAGCCCGCGACCCCCGTGACACTCTGTGTTGCATTCATTTCTTCTTCCCTGCCTTCCAAAAACCAAACTTTTTTGTTTTGAGGTGCACATAGACATAAAAGAGCTTATTTTTTTGTGGGACACAAAAGTAATTTTTTTATGATACTATTTACTATACCTAATATACTGGGAAACCCAAGAAAAAAAAAATTCTTTGTGGTTTGAAATGGGAAAAAATGCAAGTGTGCTATTTGAGGGTTTCATTTTTATGGAACTCACTGCCTTATAAAAGACATGCTATCTTTATTCTGCAGGTCAGTACAATTATGATGATACCAAACAGTTTTGGTTATGTTTTACTTATGAAAAAAAGTATATATATATTTTTTGCTTTGCATCACTTTATTTTTGAGACCAGTAACTATTTTTCTTTTCATGTATGGACCTGAGTGAGGGTGTATTTTTGCGGACTGAAGTGTAGTTTTTATCGGTACCATTTTGGGGCACATGCAAATTTTTTAGCCCTTTTTTTTGTTCCACTTGTTTGAGGAGGCTTAGTGACTAGTGTTGAGCGATTTTTATCGACAAAGTTGAAATCGGCAAGGCTTTTAGGGTGATCAAAATTTTCCAGATCATGCGAAAATTAAAGGGTTAAAACTGAGATTAATCTATTAAGTTTTGCCCCTTTTTCGGGTTTCCCGTAATTGTGGCGGCCCGCAAATCAGATTTCAGAATAGAGCAGGGTGAATGTGTTGGACGTCATGACTGGGATGTGTAGGTTGCGATTTCTGGAAAAAAAACTGACCTCGTTTTCATAAAACACATTTCCTGTTTCCCTCTGTCCTCGCGTTCATAGGGAAGGACGCCTCTGCCTGTGGCCAAACCCAGCGAAAAATTTGTCTTTTTCTGAAAAGAGAAACCCCTATATTAGCTGTGATCTTAATTTAGTTATATTAGAGATTTGAAGATTTTATGATTAGTAAGAATTTTTAAAACACATCTACCGCGTAAATTCACGGGGGGGGGGAGAGGGGGGGGCCCCCCGGGGTGAACCGCAAGCTCTATCTATAAAGAACACTGAATAAAGTTCACAAGACTTAGTGTGACATTTGTAGTGGAATATCTTTAAATTTTTCAGTTTGCTATTGAAATATTTCCTGGATATTGGGCAGCCCCGAACTTTATTGGGTACACATCATTTCTAGTAATGCAGGCCTTTGTTAGCTGCAAACTCCCTTTTATTATCATTACTTTCAGTAGTGTTCATTTAATTTTTCCCATTACACCCGTGATGTTGATATATCCACCCTTGCAGTTTTAAAATTTCAATCCAGCAATCTTGTATCAGCACAGGTGTTTGTTGCCAAAATACGTGTATATACGAAACTAACAGTTAGGGTTTTTTTTACTTTTGCGCCCCACACTGTTCATTGATCAGCCTACGTAAAAACTTAAAACAGCAATTCTATATTCACCACAGGTGAATTGAAGGTGCAAAAAAATACCTTTTATTATACAAAACATAACAGTTACTGTTTTTTGACTTTTCACACCCGGTTTGTTCTTGACCAGCACCACGTAATCTTAAAACAGCAATCTATATACCACAGGGTGAATTGAAAGGTGCAAATAATTACGTGCATTTTTACGAAAACATAACAGATACGTGTTTTTTGATTTTTTGCGCACCCAACTTTGCTCATTGACGCAGCTTCCACGTAAATCTTAAAACAGAAATTTAATCGTCACCACAGGTGAATTGAAAGGTGCAAAAAATTACCGTGTATTATAGGGAAAACATAACAGATACAGACATAACAGACTCCTTTTCTCAGCACTTTTTAATCTGTGTGTCAGACAGGTTTAATGGTCATACTGCGGTCCAGGACAGGTATAGTCAATGTCCAGTTCAAGTAACATGATGGTTCAAATCATACTGCCTTCTGGCACTTTTTAATTTGTGGGTGATGCAGGTTTAAGGGTCAGGCTGTGGTACAAGACAGGGATAGTGAATGGTCTGTGACTTTTTTTCTGGGGACTTTTTATAACCTAAGTGTGGTTTGCTAAGATGTAGCACGTATCCCATTTGACTGTTGTGGATGTTAATTTCAGCTTTTTCCAGCCTTGTTTGGGTGTAATAATGAAGGTTGTTGTTGCTCTCCCCTAGACTTTAATGGTAATCGCTCATAATTGATGCTCACTATCGAAAAACCTTATTGATAGCGGCCGACTATCGACTATCGCTCGATCTCGATAGCCAACGCAATCGCTCAACACTATTAGTGACCAAGAAACAGAATTTTGGCATTGGTTTTGTTTTTTAACCCCTTTCTGACATGTGACATATGGATATATACACCTTTCCCCCCTCTGATTGCCCCGACCTCCTTTGTGACAAGATCGCAGTGTCCTAATTGGTTACCATGGCAGCTGGAAGCCTTAATAAGGCCTCAATAGCCACCATATAAGAATATCTATTTCTTACCATCATCTTGGTTAATTAAATTCTATAAATAATGCAGAAGGTTGTACAAGCCCTTTAGTAATCAGGTACTCTAGGGTGACTGCTTTTATATCCCCAAAAAACTGTAATGGAAAGTGATCAAAAAGTTGCATCTACAGTATCCCAAAATGGTCCCAATATAAACTATACTTCAGCCCACAAAAACAAGCCCTCACATTTTTAGTTTGAAAAAACAATTTTATTTTTTCTCAGAAAAAGGGTTTGCTGCACCCCACAAATTTAAGAAAATTTTTTGTTTTTTTTTATTTAACAGTACTAAAACAAAATGAAAACTCACATATTTGATAACATTGTAATCATACCGAACTACAGAATGCAGAAAAAGGTTTTTTTTTAAAAATAAAAGAAGGGAGCATGTTTTTTAAAAAAAAAACAACTGCAAAAAAAAAATTGCAAGGTTGATTTTTTAAACAGTTCACCCCGTTTTAGATTTTTTTTTGGGGTGGATTTTCCCATTTTAAAATTTAGGGTTTAAAAATTTTCATTTTGTCCCGAAAAAAAAAAGCCCTCACATGCCCTTTTTGTAAAAAATTAAATTTTAAAAATTTTATGGCTCTTGATGGCGGGGAAGAAAAACAAAACTTTCCAAAAAAATTTTGGCCAGCTTTCAGGCACCAGTTAATGATGTTAAGGGCCCCAGGTTTAAATTTTTTGAGTTTTTTAAAAGACCAGCCCAATTTACAGAACTGACAATATCAATAATTTTTAAAAACCAAATTCTTTTTTTCCCTTCGCCCAAAACAGGTTTAAAAATTTTCCCTAGGGGGCTGCAATCACTTGCACCTAAGGACAACATTTATAAAAGCTCAAAAACGTTGGGGCACATGTTTTCGCCCTTTTTTTCCCCGAAAAAATTTGCGCCTGCTTTTATGTCGCGCGGGGCGCGCTCATACAACTTGAAAAGGGTCCCCCGCGCTTTGCCATTGTTTTGAGGCGCAGGGCGGGACTTGGCGCATGGGGGCCCTGGCCCCTAAGTTTCGCTCCCCCAGGTAGTGCGTCTTACTTTCCCGTGAAAAGTCCCCCTTTCGCCTCGCCAGTTGTGGGGGGCGCAGTCCCGGGGAAATTTGGGGCGCAGTGGGGGCTGCGCCAAAATTCGCCGCCCAAAAAGGTGGCTCATAAGCGGTTAAAGTCCGCCACCCCTCGCCATTGTGGGGGGGCGCAGTGCAGGACTTAGGGCAGTGCGGGATGCGCCTAACAGTTTTCCCCGATTGAGTCCCGGGCGGGGAAAAACCCACCCGAAAAAACCCAAAAAAGATGCCCCGTGGGGAGTATAATAAAAAAATCGCCTTTATTGGGGTGTAAAACATTTTTGAAAAAGAGTGAAACCTACTAAAAATACAAAAAATAAAAAAACCCTTTCCCCAAAATCAAGAACGGCGCTACATGGGGAATTTGGATATTAAAAAATTTTCCCGGGGAAAAATACGAAATTTCAAAATTCTGAAAGCTTTTTCTCTTTGGTCGGCAGAAACCACCAATCAGAATAGGAGGGGAACAGTAAAACCATTAAAACCTTTTGGAGAAGTATGGCCCAAATTTCAAAATAAGGGGGTCATTCAAAATACAGTAAAAAGGCAGAAAAGAGCTGATTTTTTTTGAGTAGGGGGGGCCGTCAATCCGTCCAATCAGAATAGAGCAAAACCAGGGATCATTAAACCTAGGGAAAAAATTTTTGCCCAAATTTCTTTTTCCCAAAGGCGGGCAGTTTCAAAATACAAAAAAAAAGAAGAAAAGAGCTGATTGGTTTGAGTTTCGGGGGGCTTGGCTACCCCGGCCAATCAGGGCGTGAGCACTTGTCCCATTGAAAGTCAATGGAGAGAAGGGGGCAATGAAATCTCGGGCTCAGCGCCGGGGGGCAAAAAAAAATTAATTAAAAAAAAAATTTTTTTATTAAGTGAAAAATTTTTAAACCCTAAAAAAGAGCTAAAATTTTCTATAAACTTACTGAAAATCAATGAAATCCGAAACGCGTTTTGTGGGCCGGGGCCCCAGCGAAACATCGGGAAATTTTGGGGATATAAAAATTGCCGGGAAATACAGTAATTCAAATTCGTAAGCTTTCTCATTGTCGGCAAAAACCCAAACCCAATCAAATAGGGCGACAGGGAACCATTTAAACCTATGGAGAAGTGGGGCCCAAATAAAATTTGAAAAGGGGACATTTCAAAATACAGAAAAAAAGGGGCAAAAAAGAGTGATTGGTTGACCCCAGGGGGCGATTTTGAACCCAAAATCATAATAGTGCGTCTATTTTAAATTGGAGAAAAAAGGGGCGCGATAAAAGGGAAACCCCCCTAAAATTTTTTTATCACTGTTTTTGGGGAAAAATTCGAATGAGAAAAGCTTACAAAATTTGGGAAAATTACTGAAATTTTTTCCCGGGGCAATTTTTCTAACCCCCAAATTCCTTATTAGGCGGGCTCGGCCACAAAACGCGTTGTTAGGGTTTTTCATTGATTTTTTTTTTTTAAAAGGGTTTCAACTTTTTTAACAGAAAATTTTTTTTAAACACTTAAAAAAAAAATTTTTTTTTCATAAACTAAATCCCGGGAACGGCAGGAGCCCCGGGAGATTTCTTCCCCTTACTCTCCTTTACTCCCAATGGGACAAGTAGCTCGCCTCTGATTGGCCGGATGGGCCAAGCCCCCGTTTTAGTTAACCCAATCAGCTTTTTTTGGGCTTTTTTCTGTTTTTTGAACTGCCCCGGCCCTTTTTTTTTGATTGGTCAATTTTTCTCCTTAGGTTATAAAGGGTCCCTGGGGGGCCCCTATTTTTTGTTTGGGCCGGGTTTCCCAAAAGCCCCCCGTAGCCCCAACCAATAGCTTTTTCTCCCCTTTTTACTGTATTTTGAACTGTCCCCCCCTTTGTTTTTGTTTGGGCCCCATCTTTCCATAGGTTATAATGAGCCCCACTGTCGCTCCTATTCTGATTGGCTGGTTTTCCCAACCAATGGTACCCTTTAAAAAAATTTGGAAATTAAAGTTTTTCCCCGGGAAATTTTCCCAAATACCCTAATTCCTAAAGTAGCCCCGTTCTGGTTTTTTTGGAAAGTGTTTTTTTTTTTTTTTTTTAGAAGGTTTGTGCTCTTTTTCTGATATTGTTTTCCCACCCATCTTACACCTGAAGTTTGGGGAGGAATTTTTTTGGGGATCTTCTAAAATGTTTCCTCCTTTTTATGTTCTTCCCCTTCACTTCGCCTCTGCCGGATCATTTAGACCAGAATAAACCAGGGCTGCCTGTCGGAGCTTTCCGAGCGCTGCAAAAGCGCCCCGCTTTGTGAGCCGCAATCTTTTTTGCCCCCGGGGGTTTTTTTGGCGCCGGGCCCCGTCCCCCCCCCGGAACCCCACCCCGTGCCCCACCCCACCCAATTTCCCGCCCTTTTGCGAGGGGGCAACTTTAAAGTGGCGAAGGCTGCGCCCAACAAACGCCTCCCTGCGTCCAACAGCGGATTGGGCCCTTTAGGCGCAGGGGTTTCGCCGAACACAAGCGAAAAGCTCGTTCATTTCATGTCCCCCCCAAGTGTAGGTTTTCACGGCATGGGTTTGGGTCTGTTTTTGGATCTGTTTTTGGGGTCCCAAAAACGCATTCCAAAAAAACCGCTTTTGTATATCGCATCCAACACGCAGGTCCCGTTTTGGGGTGCGTTTTTTTCTGCACAGGAACGCCTTATTTTTTAAAAAGAGCGTCGGCCCGCATCAAAAGGAAACAAGGGAATTTACATGAGGGAAATTTTTTTTGAACGGGTCCAAAAGACGCAAACAAAAAGGGGCAAATTTTAAAACTGCCTGGGTTCATTTTAAAAATTCTAAAAGTTTGTTTCAACTTTGTCACAGGCGCCAAAGGAGTGAGAACTTTCCCGGCTATCGTGTGAACGTGATAGGGTTATACCCTTTTATTTCCTCACAATAAGGCCTTTTTATATCTAGAAACGCACTTTAACGATTCATCCAAAATTCAAAAGAGGGTTTTAAAAGAATTTGTTGGAAGGGCAGTAGTTTTTTTACTAAAGCACAATACTTTTTTTTTGACAAAGAGTTCTTTCTGCAATGCCAAGGGTTTTTCCAAGGGGGCTAAAATTTTTCCCCCTCACTGGCCCAAAATTTTCATGTCAGCAAAGGGAAGAGATGTTTTTCTCTTTTTCCTCGGACTGTCCTTATCTCCCCCACATCAGGTGGTATGGTCGTTATATAGACGACCTGCTCCTGATGTGGGGGGAAACGGAGTCAGAAGCCAGGGACTTCGGGTCTTACATCAATCATAATTATATGAACCTACAGTTTACGTTTGAGTGGCATAAATCTCAAGTTAATTTCTTGGATATTACGTTATGTGGCAATAGGCAAGGGAACATAGATATTGCACCTTATCGCAAACCTATGGAAAGAAATTCAATTCCACAGGCAGATTCGTGCCACCCTCCTCATGTGGTTAGGAATCTCCCCGTGGGAGAGTTAGTCAGAATTAAAAGACACTGTTCAGTAGAACATAAGTTGCAGGAGTTTTTTGGGAAAAAAGAGGTGTGTGACCAGGTTAACACATAGAGGCTATCCCCGTTGGAGCATAGATAGAGCCAGAAATAAGGTGGCTTCTATGTCTCGTGACAAGTTGTTGGCAGCGAGAAAAGAAAAGAAGGAGAATTTTTCTGATAAAGTTGTTTTTTCTACCCATACTTTCTACTCAAAATAATATAAGAAAATGATGGTATTAAATTTGTCTCAAGAAAGGGTAGAACTCTTGGGTCTTTGTTGTCCCCTAGCTTATACTTGTCAGATAATTCTTCCAGTGTTCCTTGCTGGTTATCACAGAAAGGGTCTTATAAATGTGGTTACTCGTGTTGCATTTCTTGCAATTATATGCAAGCTACTAAAACTTTTCTTCTACAGTAATTAATGCTATGCCACAATATTGCATCGTACATCAATTGCAACATGAAATTTGTGATTTATTTAATTACCTGCACTTCTTGCAACTTACAGTATGTTAGAAGCACATCGACCCCGTTAAAAGTTAGAATTCGGCGACATTTGTCAGATATCCGTAAGCCATTAACTATCGGGATGTCGATGGCTTCCAAACACTTTATAGAAGCACATGATAGAGATACCTCCAGCTTTGTGTTCTCTGGAATAGAAAGGGTGTTCAAACCGAGGTGGTGACCATCGCAAAAAATTATTAAATAGAGAGACGTGGTGGATTTACCAACTAGGTTCGCGTCATCCTGCGGGAATGAATAAGAGACACGATGTATACTATCATTATTGATGTTACTGTGTTTTTGTTTGTTTTTAATTACTTGAAATTTTATATTGGGTATGCAGGGGTCAAAAATTCTTTTTCCTGCTCACGTGACCGGACACTATCTTATTTAATTGTGATCTTTACTACGTTGAACATGCTATGACTAAGGAATAATTTTCCGAAACGCATTAGCTATTGCTCGCAGTAACTCTTTGTACGTCTTCATGGTTTTATAATGCACCAGGAATAAAAGTTATTTTTTACTTTTTTATCTACTCGGACTGAAGCTGGATTTCTTTTTGTACATGTAGAACACGCATCAGTGATCACTCGTCTGAACGCCGATTCGCGTTCTACATTGAAAGCAATGTAAATCACACTGCACATTGTCAGATGCGTGTTCGAATCCGTTTTGGGTCCGAAACACGGATCTAAAAACGGATCCAGCACACCGTGTGAACATACCCTAAGGGCATATCCCCACGGCATAGGTTTTTGGTCTTTTTTTTCAGACGGTTTGCAGTTTTGCAAACCGTTTGAAAAACCATCCGAAAACGAGCACAACCCATGCAGCAGTCCCCAGTCAAACCGCCGGCCGCCTGAAAAACATTGAACATGCACATTCTTCTGTCCGGTTTTTGGATGGAATATGTGCATGTCAATGGGAAGGGGGAGGGTTTTTGTCTCCGCTCATAGTGTGCACAGCACACAAACCGGACAAATACCGGTCGATAAACTGACCGGTATTTGTCCTCTGCCGTGGGGACGCGCCCTTACTCTGCCTCAAGCAGTGTGTAATACAATCAGTAAGGTGGTAGTCCTAGGAGCTTTTACTGGGTCCCCATCTGCCATAGCAACGGTTTTGCACCTCGTGATCATGGGGGGGAGGTGATTTGTGCCTCGACCTGACCCTGTGATTGCTGGTGTACTTTAAATATTTTAGGGAACGGTGAATGGTGTAACAAAGCAAAACAAAATTTGTCATAGTATGCATTGTGTGCCACTATTTTTCTGTGATATTGAGGAATGGGAGTTACGTTATGGGCTGCCGGAGTTTGAGTGCCAGGACTGCTTTTTTGGTCCATGGTGGTGTTCATTGTTTTAACAGAAAAAAATAGCGCAGCATGCTGCACTATTTTCTCAATCATTTTTGACAGAATCTTTATATTATTATTTATATTTTCCTTTTGCAGCGTAATTTATTGTAGTAGTCTGTACTTTTTTTTTTATTGGATTTAGTCTGGAATCCTGGATATGCTTTTCTATAGAAACAATTCTTAGAAAACATTTACAATTGCATGTGTATTATATACTTTTCACTAAATCACTGATAACATACTTCTAAAAAATGTAATTCATGTATTTGGTAAGTCCTTTTTTAATTATTTTTTCAAAGTCTGCGTTATTAACGATTCTGTTTGATCTCACATGTCTATATGAGCAAAGCTTCAAACCATTTCATCTTACAAAGTTATTATTTGCTAATTTGCAGCGTTTGCAATCCAAGTCCCCCTATCCATTATGTATCCTGCATAACAATTACTAAAACAGTTTAATTAATCACCAGGAATCAGTTTTGTACAAATCTACTGATGGATTCTGGGTAATGTCGCTGTTTACCATCTAGCAAATAGCAACATTTAGCTCTGTTTCAGAACATTAAACTGCTCAAATAAAGCAAATGGATATTAAAAGGAGTTGGCCATCTGCGTTTATTTTCTTTTGAGGAAAAAAAAATCTCTTGAAGGAGGTGAGAAAACTCCCATGAAACTGATAGCGGCACAAAACATTTTTTTTTAAATGGTCAAAATCCCATCCAGGAGCCGTCATGATGAATAGTATGACAAAGCTGCCTTTGAGATGATGTAGTGTGAGTGTGAAGGCAAGTAGTGACGTTTAATGATTATTTAACACTCTTGCATTTGAAGTAGGATTATAGAAGTCTATTCCCACTTAAAGTTTGATGAATAGGCCAAGTGACAGCCATTTAACAACAAACAAAAACATCACTGGCCTGCATAGGACTAGGAAAGCCTGTAGATTAAGTGTTCGGGAGTAATTCATGAGGTCAGGCCCGTTTAACATCCACTGTAAGGACAGATCTTATTGAGGGTGCCTTAAGCATCCAACAGGGTTTACTTTAAATTCACCCGACTGGTATAATACTTGCTTTCAAGAAGTGTCCTGCTTTTTTATGATCCAACACCAAGGAAACACATCAACATGTCACAGTGAAGATCATATGGGGGCAAGAGCTCATCACTCTATTAAAGAGATTTTTAACCCCATTGATTTCATGTATTTAAAGCATGAATGAAGTTCAAAGCAATTTCTTCTTCCATATTATTACTCACCTTATATGTCTTAGCTCAGAAAACATCTGCTGTCAGTTCTTCCACTGTCTCTGGAATCTATCAGAGAGGATAGGAGGATTTTTATTTGGAAGGAGTTAGATTCCTTTCGAGCTGGTGTTTTACAGATTGCCTTCGTCACTTTACACAGTGGCATTGCTCTGTGACTCAAATTTCCTGCCTATTTAATCAGAAATTCCAGGTATTATTTATTCCATTTTTATCTGAATATTATCACTAGCAACAGAACTCTCGTAACAATATTTGGTCTGTACATCTGAAAAACTTTTTTGAAAAAAATGAGCATAGGTACACACTGATGTCACAGTAATATACAAACACAATCCAATATCAGCAGCACACTAAAAGAACTATCAAAAGGCACATAGGAATTTTTGGAAAAGCATTTCTGCTACTCAGGATACATGAAAACATTTTTTGAGGTTCTTATTTCACATTTTTGATCAAAACTGCTTAAGCCCACCTCCCAATCAGCAAGGGGACCTCAATACAGGTGGGAACCTACAATAAAGTTACCTCTCTTAAGGCCTGTTCAGACTTCCATACTTCAGGGAGTGAAGGCTCCAGCTACAAGGTACTCTGCATTGATTTAAAAAACTGTGCAGGTGAGCAGAATTCAAAAAACCAAAGAGGGGGAAGATACTTCCCCATATGAGCAGTCTAGAAACAATATTTGTTCTGCACATCCCAAAAACTTTTTTGAAAAAAATGAGCATAGGTGCACACTGGTATGGCAGTAACATACAAACAGAATCCAATATCAGCAGCACACTAAATTAACTATCAAAAGGCACATAGGAATTTTTGGAAAAGCATTTCTGCTACTCAGAACTGAACTGAACTCTAGCTAGGTCCACTTTTTGTGAATTGATGTTAAAAAAAGAAAAATATTATCCTTTTTTTAAGTTTCAGCTAAGTATACTTCATCCACTCATTTATTCTATTGGTACTTATCATAATATCATTGAAGGACAGGTTCATGGAAGAAGCAATTGGTTCTAACTACACCCAGCCTGGACCTAACCATGACAAAAGTTAGTATATTAATATGCTAATTCTAGGTAGTAACTACTTTCTAACCACCCATAAATGTGAGTTTTATTAGTATGTAATGACGGGGAGAACTGGACATCAGTATTTTGTGTTGTATACTTGCCTGATCAAAAAGTATGGGTGTTATTAAAAGCCTCTAAACCGTCATGGTGCGCTTCACATAACCTGGCATGCAAATGTTACACTTAAACTTATACACTAAAAATTGCAATATTGAACCTAGACCAAAAAACCAACAAACACCAAACTGCAAATTATGGTCCCAAGAAAAAAATTAACATGTAAATGTAATAATCCATAAGTTTATTGATAATTATTAAAAACATATAAATAAAATCATAAAAGGCAAATGTATATCATGATGAAGTAGCGGCACTCAAAAAGGGAATATTCAACATTAATAAATAATGAACAGAGATTTATATACATATGCATATATTAAAAGGTTCCAAAAAAGTGTAAAGTGCATATAAATACTATAAATATAATTAAATAATCAAATGCATGTATATAGAGAAATCCCAAAATACATGTAAATATAAATTAAAAAAACACCTCAAAGTGTTAGGGAAAAATCCATGTATATATAAGTGGTCAAATAGTCAAAAAGCAACAATGCATCCCAAAAAAATAAATAAATTTTACATTCATAGTGAAGGTATGTAAGTCAAAAGTAGTGTTGAGCGATTATTATCGACAAAGTTGAAATCGGAACAGTTTTTATGTTGATCGGAATTTTTCAATCACGCGATAATTTAGGTGAAAATCTGCACGTAATCTATTAATATCGGGCCATTTTCGGCGCTTCCTGTCATTTTGGCGGCCAGCAAATCAGCTTAGAGAATAGAGCAGGGTGAGCTGGGTGTGCGACGTCATGACTGGGATGTGTATGGTTGTGATTGGCTGGAAAAATCACATGACCTCGTTTTACATAGAACAGCCCTTCCTGTTCAGCATCAGTGTGTGTGTCTGTGTCTCATAAGAGCAGGACGTGTGCTAGGTCTCTCTCAATACAGCTCAGCGAAACTGTTCTCTTTGTTCACACAGACTACTATGCTTTTAGCTGTGAACATTAGAACTTAGGTAGATTAGAGAATTTCAGTTTTTAGTTACTTAGGCTGAGAATTTTAGAGAAGCATCTAGCGCTGTACAGCCGCAGGGGGGAGGGGGAGGGGGCGGGCGAACACAGACACAGACAGGCTGGCAGGCAGGCAGGCTTTTGAAAGCAGAGTGGATATTGTGCAGCTGCTTTGACCCTGCATTGAAATGGGTTTTTATTAACAGTTTTTGGACAGTTTTTGGTGAAATATTAGCTTGTATTTTGTGCAGCCTGTACTTATATTAGGATACAGATCTTTTCTAGTAACTGCAGGTGTATTTATAGGTGCAAAAACCATGTTTAATTATCCATACACAATTTAATTAGGTTTTGTTCACTTTGGCGCAGGCCATTTTTGTTAAAAGACCCATCTTGTACGGATATTACCATACAGAAATTTTCTAGTAATTGCAGGTGTATTTCATAGGTGCAAAAACCACCTATTATTAACAGTACACAATTTAATTCCGTGTTTTTCACTTTGGCGCAGCCCAGCTTTGTTCAAAGACCCACTTTGTACTCACAATAGGATACAGAACTTTTCTAGTCACCGCAGGTGTATTTATAGGTGCAAAAACCACCTTTTATTATCCGTATACATTTCAAATAGGTGTTTTTTTTACTTTGGTGCGGCCCAGTTTTGTTCATAGAGCCACCTTGTACTTAAATTTGAATACAGAAATTTTGTAGTTACTGTTGGTGTATTTCATTGGTGCAAAAACCACCGTTTGTTATCCGTATAATTTTTAAATAGCTATATTGCACGTGGTGTGGCCCTAGTTTTTTTCAAATAGCCACGTTGTATGACAATTCTGATAGAAACATTTTCTAACTAACATTTGTTCTTCACAATTGTCAAGAGTGGCTCAAGGATGATGGTGCTGTCAGAAAAAGGAATAGGTAGGACACTGTTAATGGACACATATTGCAAAATGACTTGTTTTTGCAAGATCTTTAACATAGTAGCAATCCCTGTAGTGAGACAAACCCATTTAATACATTTAAAAAAAAGAGAAACAAAGATGTGGTGGGATTCCATCCTATTTTAAAATGTGTTTTCTAGAATTAAACTACTAAAAAACTGGCATGCACAAAATAGCTGATACAAATATTCCTCTGAATTGTACAAGGGTACAGGAAGACTTGAACAGATGTAGGTTGCCCAGGACAGATATAGTCAATGTCCAGTTCAACTAAAATGGTGGTTGAAAGACTCCTTTTTCCGACACTTTTTAATCTGTGGGTCAGACAGGTTTAATGGTCGTACTATGGTACAGAACAGGTATAGTCTATGTCCAGTTCAACTAAAATGATGGTTGAAAGACTCCTTTTTCAGGCACTTTTTAATCTGGGGTCATGCAGGTTTGGGGCTCATGCTGTGGCCCAGGACAGGGATAGTCTATGTCCAGTTCAACTAAAATGGTGGTTGAAAGACTCCTTTTTCCGGCACTTTTTAATCTGTGGGTCATGCAGGTTTGGGGCTCATGCTGTGGCACAGGACAGATATAGTCATGTCCAGTTCAAACTAAAATGGTGGTTCAAAGACTCCTTTTTCCGGCTCTTTTTAATCTGTGGGTCAGACAGGTTTTAATGGTCATACTGTGGTACAGAACAGGTATAGTTTTATGTCCAGTTAAAAACTAAAATGATGGTGGAAAAGACTCCTTTTTCAGGAAACTTTTTAATCGGGGGGTCATGCAGGTTTGGGGCTCATGCTGTGGCCCAGGACAGGGATAGTCTATGTCCTGTTCAACTAAAATGGTGGTTGAAAGACTCCTTTTTCAAGGCACTTTTTAATTTTGGGGTATGAAAGTTTGGGGCTCATGCTGCGCTCCAGGACAGGGATATTCAATGTCCAGTTCAAGTAAAATGATGGTTCAATCATACTGCCTTCTGGCACTTTTTAATCTGTGGATCAAACAGGTTTAATGGTCATACTGTGGTATAGAACAGGTATAGTCTATGTCCAGTTCAACTTTTCAGCCCGGGGACAGGGTGCTCGTACTTGTACCAACCGTAGAAAGCAAGTTTCTAGCCAAGTGGCAAGGCCCCTATGAGATCTGTGAACGGGTGAGGTGAATTACAAGGTTTTCCAGCCAGGGAAATTGAAAACCCTACCAGATCTACCATATTAACCTCATAAAAAACCCGGGGAAGGACCGAGAAAGCCTTGGAGGCTGCAAGGGGAGTCAGGGAGGTCCCAAACAGGGAGTTACCCCCCCCCCCCCCAACCACCCCCCGCCCGGAAGTCCTTGCCCAGAGGTCCAGAGGCAGGGGTCAGGGAGTTCCTACGGGAGGAACCGAGGGGTTTCTCTGAACTGCCAGGTCGGGACAGATGTCATCCAACATGACATTGTCACTAAGCCCGGCAAAAAGGTGGCGGTTGAGACCATACAGGGTGCCAGAAGCCCAGAGGCAAGCCATTTCAGAAGAAGTGGGGAAAATGCTAGCCCTGGGGGTGATAGAGAAGTCCCAAAGATGGTAGCTTGCGGTTTTGTAATGACTTCCGCAAGTTGAATGAAGTCTCCAAATTCGATGCCTACCCCATGCCAAGGGTCGACGAGCTGATCGAGAGGTTGGGGACCAGCGAGGTATATGACCACCTTAGACCTACCAAAGGGTATTGGCAGGTTCCCCTCACAGATCAGGCCAAGGAGAAAACGACATTTTCCCCCAGAGGGACCCCTTCCAGTACGTGGTCCTTCCCCTTTTGGGTTAACATGGGGCCCCTGCGACCTTTCAGAGGCTAATGGACATCATCCTGCAGCCGCAAAAAAAAATACGACGCCCCATACCCGGATGATGTGTGATCTATAGTGCCGATTGAGATTCCCATCTGGTGAAGGTTTCAAGCAGTTCTAGACGCGATAGGGGCCGCTGGGCTAAGGGAAAAACCCAACAGAAATGTTGCGATAGGGCTAGAGGGGGGCCTCAACCTCAGTTACAACATCGGCCGAGGGTCTTTAAAAACCCCAGGTAAACAAGCCCCAAAGCCTTTCAGAATTGGGCCCCCTCAACCCTTTGTCCAAGAAACAGGTTAGACCCTTCCCCTTGGCCCATTGCAGGCTACAAAAGGGGGTTTTGCCAGGCTTTGCCACAATAGCGGGCCCCCTCTCACAGACCTCCCAAAGGGAGAAAAAAATTCACAAAAAGGAAAAAGGGGAAACCCGGGGGGCTGAACAACCCTTTTCCCCCTGCCCCCAAAAGGGGGGTGCTCTGAAAAGAGCCCTGTACGGGTTCCCCCATTTTCAAAAGGGAATTTCATATACAGCCCGGTGCCTCAGAGGGGGGGTTGGGTGCAGTCCGGGCCCCAAAAGGGGTTTTAAGGGGGGAAGAGCACTCCTCGGACCCCTAAACCGGAAGCTGTCAGCAGCGGGAAAAGAACTACTCGAATGTAAAAGAGGGAGTGTCGGGCCCTTTTAAATGGGGCCTTTTCGAGTCGCGAGGTCCCTATTATGGGGGGGCCCAATTTTTAGGGTTTATCACGGGTTTCACCCCCCCCATTAAAAAGGGAATGGCCCAAAAAAAAGGGGAAGAACGGGGAGGGTAACCGGTTTGGTTTCCTGGCCCTACAGGGAATTTTAAAGTTTTTGTGGGGGAAACCCGTCCTGATTTCCCAAAAAAGCAAACGCAGACGCGTTTTTCCAGATTTGCATTTTTCGGGGGCAAAAGGGGGCCTCCGCCCCACGGGCCCTGAGAAAGGGGGCGGGTAGGGAAAGGGGGCAACAGCGGGAAAGGGGTTTGTCCAATGGGTGTACATCCGGGGGCCCCCCGGGCCCTTTTGGAAGGGCACCTTTCGATTTTCCAAACACTTTGCCCCCAAAGGGTTTAAGGAGCCTTGGGGGAATTGAAGGGCCCAAAAAATTAATAGGGGGTCGAAAAGTTTGGGAACGTGAAATTTTTTAACGTTGAAAAATGTTAACATGGCTTCCAAAGCCTTTTCCGGGGTGGGGCCTTTTTCATTGGGAGTGAGAAAGGGAACAGGGTGTGTGCTCACCCCCCCAGGGGTTTCCACTCCGGGTTTTTTAACCGGGATATATAAGTCAGAAAGGAAAGCTAAAAAAAGGTGGTTAAAAACCCCTGACTCCCTTTTAAGTCTTTGGGTGGAGACAGCGGGAAAAAACCAGCAGGGAAAATTTACGTCGGGTCAGTTTTTTGGTCTATTTTAGTTAGAGCCCAGACGACAGGCGTTTTTTTTGTTTATTTTTGGCATCCCCTTGCATTTTGTATTTTTTTTTCGGGCTAAAAAAAATACAGAGGCCCTGTATTTTTACACCTGAGTGTGCTAGACTGCCTGTCTGATCGAAAATTATGGGCGTCACTAATGGGCTATAAGCCATCATGGTATACCACATGTAAGTACATGATAGAAAGTTTTATTTTGTGAAAATTCTTTTTTTAGCCCCAAACCACCCCCCCCATGTTTAAAATAGGGTTTGGGAGGGGTTTGGTCATCCCCTTTTTTGCATTACTGTGGTTTTCGAATTCTGGTGTAAAGTTTTTTAAACCAAATTTGGGGTTTTAATGCTAAGGGGGGCTTTAATAGCAACTGCTTTTTTTGGTCCCTTTTTTTTGGGACGAATTTTTTGTGCAGAAATGTACAGCATTATTGCTGTGCCTTTCTGCACAAAAAATGCATCCAAAGAACGCATCAAAGATACATAAAAAATGTACCTGTGTTTTTGGTGTGATTTTCGGATGCGTTCTTTGTGCAGAAAGGTACAGCAATTAATGCTGTACACTTCTGCACAAAACATGCATCAAAAACACACCAGAAAACTGTTTAATAAATAAAATATGTTAACAAACTGCTAACTAGAAGCAAAAGTGTATGATTAGACTATACCACTGCAATACAGATTTACCTAGTAGGATGTGACTGCAATTCACAATATCACTGCAATATCACACTCTTTAGCATTGATAGTACGACCAGACGGTATAATTAAAACACGAATTGATGACTTGAAGTACATGTTTTGCTATAGGACCCACCTCTTGCGGGGGTACAGGGTAGCAAAGCACTACCTTCAGTGTTTTTTAAACTTTGTATGTCAGAGGAACAACACATGATAGACTTCTCATAGCAGACTCAGACCCATGATAATAATAGATGAAAATTATTCTGCCACCGATGTGCATTAGAGAAGATGAGTGTGAGCACAATCTCTGTACAAGCGAGTGGTAGATAGTGAACTCCATATATTCAAAATCATATAATTTCTAATATACATGCTTAAAATGTCTGGTACTATGCCTCTTCTGTACCAATGTAGTAGGCCCAGATCTAGAAAAAATAATGGTAAAGCCCACATTCTGGTCCATAGTAGTGGCTCCTGTGGAGTTATTGTATGGACTAAACATGGCGTCAGTCATGTGACCTCCTGACATTCATTTAGTAACAGGGTTACATGATATCTATGGAGTAACTGAGTAGGAATAATGGTGGAATAAGTGTTAATATAATATGTGTGTAGTTACTTTTATAACTATTGTATCTCGAAGGAATCTCCTGTTCTTAATAAAGGTAAATGTAAAACAAAAAGAGAGAAATATGAGGCAGGAGAACGCACAGCATCTTCTCCATACACACACTGTCAGACCCTTTGAAAAGTACTGAGGGAGAGACTGTAGAGGGCGATGAGAAGAAAGCAAACCTATTAAACAATTTTTTCTCCACCGTATTTACCGAGGAGAATGACCTTCTGTTGATGAACAGAGGGATGAGGTCAACTCCAACTTAAATGTTTCTTGTCTAATCCAGGAAGAAAAAAAATCTTGGACTGGGGGAAAATGTGTGCAAGTGGGTAAGCAACTGTTTCAGAGATAGAAAACAAAGGGTGGTAATTAACGGTGAGTACTCCGACTCCATCCCTGTTACTAGTGGGGTACCACAGGGCTCAGTATTGCGCCCTGTCCTCTTGAACATTTTCATTAATGATCTTACACATGGATTGTACAGTAGAATATCGATCTTTGCAGATGATACTAATCTCTGTAAAGCAATCAACACAATAGAGGATAATGTGTTATTACAAATGGATCTGGATAAGCTGGAGGCCAGGGCTGTGAAATGGCAGATGAGGTTTAACACAGTTAAATGCAAGTTTATGCACTTGGGGAGGAAAAATCCATTACATGATAACATGTTAAATGGTAAAACGCTGGGTAAAAGTGACATGGAGAAGGACTTGGGAATCCTGGTGCACAGTAAACTTAATTGTAGCAGCCAGTGTCAGGCAGCAGCTGCCAAGGCACATAGGATCATGGGGTGTTTTAAAAGGGGCATAGATGCACATGATGAGAACATTATTCCATTATTATCCCATTATAGGAGTCACTGGTAAGACCACACATGGAATATTGTGTACAGTTTTGGGCACCAGTGCACAGGAAAGACATTGTAGAGTTTGAACAGGTACAAAGACGGGCAACAAAAATAATAAAAGGACTGGGTGGACTACAGTACCCAGAAAGATGAGCAAGATTAGGGTTATTTAGTTTAGAGAAAAGTCGGCTTCAGGGGGACATAATAAATATGTTTAAATACATCAAAGGTTAATATAGAGATCTCGCTCAAGATTTATTTATACCCAGGACTGTATCTAGAACATCCTCTACGTCTTAAGGAAAAATGGTTTCTACCTAAACATAGAAAGGGATTCTTTACTGTTAGAGCATGGTGAATTCAATAATAGAGTTCAAAAAGGGTTTGGATGCATTTCTGGAGTGTAATAATTAGATATCGGCGAATTAATTCTAACGAAGTGGAATTCGTTTAGAATTTCAGGAAAACTTTGATTCTGAACGAAGTCGAAGTTTGGGGTGATTCGCGGGAACGAAGCGTTTTTTAATTGAAAAAATGGCTGCGAGCACATGGCGTTACATGGGCAAAGAACTCTGGGAGAAAAAAAGGGAAAGTAGCCTAAATGAATTTGCAGAGAAGAAACCAATCAGAGGAACCTGCGGGGTTTCTGTGATGTCACCGCACTTATATAAGTCCGGACGCAACGCTGGCATTCACACTCCTCTCACTGTGCTGTGTTAGTGAACTGATGCTGCTAAAGACTTTTTTTTATACAGCAATTTTTGGGGGGTGTCACAGCTTTTTCCCAGAGACTGCTTCTCTTACGTTCTAATTTTTGATTTTGTGGGGTATTGGAATTGAAGTCCAGTGTGCTCCAATTCGCTGCTATAAACATGTAAATGCTATCGGGCTCATTCTTGACACTTTTGAATATCCAAAGGGGGTTATCTAACCCTTTTTTTGGGTTGCTATTGTATTCATTAAAGAAACAGCATTCTACAATCCAAATACCACTTAAATTTTTGCTGCTAAATTCTTTTGCGCAATTTAGATCCAATGGTTGATTAAGTGTTTTTGTCTGCTGTTGTGGTCAATGCCAAAGAAGAAATTTTGCCTGTAGCATAATTCATATCCGAAGGTTAATTAAGCGTTTTTCTGCTGTTGTGGTTTCAGTAAAATACCGTCGTTTTAACACCAACAAAGCTGGTAATTTTTGACAGCACTTTACATCCAAGGGTTAATTAATATTTTTCTGTGTTGTAGTCAGTAAAAAAAAAACGTTGCTTTGCAACGCCAAAAAGAAATATTGCCTGTAGCAAAATCATATCCGAAGTTAATTAAGTTTTTTTTCTGCTGTACCGGTCAGTAAAATACACGTCGTTTTAACACCCACAAAGCTGGTAATTTTTGGGCAGCACATTTCTTTTGTGCAATTTAGACCCAAAGGGTTTAATTAAGTATTTTTCTGCTGTTGTGGTCAGTAAAATAACAGTGTTTTCAACCCCAAAAAGAAGAAATTTTGCCTGTACATAAATCATATCCGAAGGTTAATTACGTTTTTTTTTCTGTTTTGGTCAGTAAAATAAAACGTCGTTTTAAACACGCTACAAAGCTGGTAATTTTTGGCAGCACATTTTCTTTTGCGAAAATTTAGATCCAAAGGTTAATTAAGTTTTTTTTCTGCTTTTTGTGGTCAGTAAAATACACGTTGTTTTAACACGCTACAAAGCTGGTAATTTTTGGCAGCTCATTTCTTTTGCGGAATTTAAATCCAAGGGTTAATTAATCGTTTTTCTGCTGTTGTGGTCAGTAAAAAGAATATTTTTTTCAGCGCCAAAGAAGAAATTTTGAATGTAGCATAATTCATATCCGAAGATTAATTAAGCCTGTTTGTGCTTTTATCTTCAGTAAAATACACAGTATTTTTAAACGGCACAAACAAGTAAATTTTTCCTGGCCATTTGTGGAGCGCAATTTATATCCAAGGGTTACCCAAAGCTTTTAGTGGGTTCATTTGGAGTCAAATACAGGTGTGTATTATCATATACAGATATCTTCATTAAACATATCTTAAAATTTTTGAACAAACATATGCAGACAGAGAGGTGGCAGCTCTTCACATGCGAGTGGCAGTGGCACAAACATTCTTGGAGACAGGCACAGGTCGCAGTACAGTAAAGGGAAGCCCGCAGCAGGGTGACCTCGGTGAGGCCAGAACTGCCGGTGTCATGTACCCGTTTTGTTGATCAGCACCCAAGGGTTCTTGATTGGTTGAGTGGGTCACCCAGATGACATCTGACAACCCTAGCCAATAGTCGTGGGTTTTCGTGAGCTACAACTCTTAATTGCCCATGGCCCGTGAACGGGTCAAGTCCCTAACCTGTCCTAAACCCCGCCTCTGTCCCCGTTCAGTCCCTCAGCCAGAGGAACTAGTATTGGTCTGGGTTCAGCCCCACATAAAACGAGACGAACAATTTGAGGACAGTCAGCAGCTACTTGGCAACAAAAGGTGGGGCAGACATTCCTTGCTTCTTGCAGTATTGATGTGGAAAGAGTGGCATGGGAGGTTTTTTGGTGAGGGGTTTCAGCTCTGCATCCCAAAGACCGTTGAGGAGGAACAGGCATTGACGATCAAACACTCTTTGAATTTATAACGTGGTGGTTTGAATCCATCTTCTGCGTTACTAGTGTTTGTTCATATGCACCGAATGGATCTTGTAATGAAGGAGACCATAACTACATGCTTTGTTTTTGGTGTTTATTTTGCATTCTGTGCCATTGTTGGTTGAATTCAGTACAAAACTGGAATGGGACAGAACAAAAAGAAGCAAAAGCAAATGCTGCAAAACTGGCTTTGTATTGAACTTTTTTCAGTAAAGAAGAATGTGAAAATTTTATTCCAATTTACAGAAACTAAAAAAAAAAAAGTCCCTTTTGGAGGCCCCCCCCCTGTTACCAGGGGGAACAAATTACATCCAAAACAGATTTAAAGGGTTTAAGAAAGCAAGTTATAAACGTTTATTTGTTCATGAACAGATAACACAGGTGATAAAGGAAAAGTTTGCTGAACTATTATCCAGGTGTCCAATTTTGAAAAGCCGTGGAAATCCTTTTAGCTGCATATTGTAATGGAAAAAAGGGTCCTCACACAACCGCCTCCAAGACTATAAAATAAATAATTAAATAATTTTTAGAGCGTATAGAGAAAGAGTTTTCCTTCAGCCTCGTCTGTCAAATCCTGTACCCTACCTCTTGCCTCCGTCCCTTGACCACGATACCTTGCTAGCTTCCTGACCTTACACTTGTCCCCGACTCCGAGTTTGCCTTAAAGATTTGTACCTCGCTTTCACCTTGGCTGCCACCGCAAGCAATCACGTCAGGGTAGCGACCTGGCAGACTCCCGCCGCAGCAAGTCCATCCCCCTTTGCGGTGGGCTCTGTGAAAACCGGACCTACTTAGACCCTGCTCCCTGGCGTGGCTATTGCCATCGCTTGCAGTGGTCCAGTGGATCCACTAGTGCTGTCCGCGACAACATGAAGCAGTGGAATGACGTTATTCATCCCTTAGTCCTAGAGACTGACAAATAACGTGTCCGCATGAAAGGGCCTGAGTAAACGGCAGGTGTCACGCATGAGCCCGCCAAGGCCGGCATTAAAATTACACAGGGTGTACTCCTGTTTTTCTTGGATCATCAATAAACCATTAATAGATTTTCTCTGTTCATAGAGTCGTTCCAACATATGGAGGCTGGAATTCCAATGTTTGGAAATGTCACATATCAGTCTATGTTGGGGGAGGCCGTCTGGGCCCCTGCAGCTTAAGAAGGTGTGCTTGCGGTTAAAATTGCTGAAGTGCATGCAAAGTTCCTGCCATTTTTTTGAATGTCTTGCAGATGGGTGTAAGACTTGAACAACCAGATTGAACATGTTGCCATGTAGGGGGCATGGCTCAGCCTCCTCCTACGCAACGCGAACACCATGTTTTTTTTCCTCGTCCCGTTACAATTTTCTAATTTTTTCAGTTGTCGTGGGGAAAGCCCCCCAAATCAATTGACAAATTGCATGACCCGGAGCATTTCCTCACGTTGTGAACTTCGTTCTCCCAGGGGAAAAACTCCCGTCCAATTGGAAACACAAAACTCGTTAATGGCCTTTCTCTGTTCATCAATCTCCCCCTGTTCATAAATTTCCCCCTGTTAATATATTTATTCCTGTTCATCAATTTCCCCCTGTTCAATAATTTCCCCCGTTAATATATTTATTCCTGTTCATCAATTTCCCCCTGTTCAATAATTTCCCCCTGTTAATAAAATTTATTCCGTTCATCAATTTCACTTGTTCAAAAATTTTCCCCTGTTAATATATTTATTCCTGTTCAATCCAAATTCCCCCTGTTCAATAATTTCCCCCTGTTTTAAAAATATTTTTTTCCTGTTCATCAATTTCACTTGTTCAATAATTTCCCCCTGTTAATATATTTATTCCTGTTCATCAATTTCCCCCCTGTTCATAAATTTCCCCCTGTTAATATATTTATTCCTGTTCATCAATTTCCCCCTGTTCATCAGTTCTTGTCTGCCCGTGTACCCGACCTTTCTGTTAAGTTACCTGACCTCGAATCTCCGCCGCCTGCCTTGACCTGTTGGCCCGAACTATGACTACGAGTTTCCTCTTATGATTCGGTACCTGGCTGCACCTCGGCTGCCACCGCAAGCTAGACGCGCCAGGGATAGCGAACTGGTAGACCCCCGCCCAGAAAGTCCATCCTGCCTTTCGGCGGGCTCTGGTGAAAACCGGGACCTACTTAGACCCCACTCCCTGGCATGGCCGCTGCCGTCTCTTGCAGTGGTCCAGAGGAGCCACTACCCGTGTCGTTACAATGGCAGAAGTGAATGTCAAGTTTCTTGGCCAGTTCTTTGAATGGTGCTGAGTCCACCACTTGAAAAGGGAGGGACTGCAGAAACTTGGACAGGAGCACAGTCAGCTTCTGCACTTAGGTATGGCTAGACGCATACTGCTGTCTCTTGGCAATCGTCTCAGTGAACGACTGCTGGCACCATGAGCAGGGGAGTAACTTTGATTCAAAAAGTGGGGGGGACCAATTTTCCCTCTCATCCCCTATCTTCCTATCCCTCCCTCCTTCACTCACCTTCCCTTTCACTTCCCCTCCCTTCCCTTTTCTCCCCTCCTCTCCCTGCAGTGAAGCAGTCCCCTCTGACCCAGCTAGAAGGCCTGAGGTAGTGCTGTGAGCTCCCCCAGCAGGTCCGTGCAGATTCCTTATGGCAAACACTTTTGGTGCAATCTGCAAGGTTATGAGTGGCTCTCTAATTACTGAGGTTTAGAGCCGGACTGGGACTAAAAAGCAGCCCTGGCAATGAACCCGAACCAGTCCACCTACAATATTTTTTCCTCTAGATGGAAATAAAAAATGTTGTGCAATGCAGCAAATTTTGCTTAACCTCCCTTCTCCATCCCCCCATCACTTCTCCATTAAATTTGTTATACACACAACAGAGGAAAAAAAAATAACCCATCTTACTGTATCCCCTAGGAAATCCCTTATGTCACATACTGCACCCCAACATTTATTTTATTGCATACCATACCCCAGAAATGACCACTCACTCTACCCAAGAAATAATTAAATTGCACATGGGGAGGGCCACAGAAATTATATTACTACCTGCACCTTATAAATTGAATTCACATTGTACTCAATATTTAATATAATTTTCCCTGTACCCCCAAAAATTTGTATTAATTACACACTGAACCCTTAGCAAATGAGATTACATTACAGCATTGTACTCCAAGAGATTACTCACTACTCCACACACTGAACCCCAGATGAATTATATACACTGTGACCCCCACGAGATTACATATACGTCAACCATACCATAGATTAGCATTATCTCCCACTGTACCCCAAGAATTACATACATGTACCCCAGACATTACATTAATAACACTGTACCCCAGAGATTACTACATTGCTCACTGTACCCCAGAGATTACATTACATTTCACACTGTACCCCAGAGGTTGCTACATTACCCACTGTACCCCAGAGATTAGATTTCATGCTGTAACCCCAGAGATTCAGTAACACACCAGTAACATGAGAGAATACATTACACACTGTCACCCAGAGAATTACTACATTGCACACCATACACCAGATATTTACATAACTCACGGTGATCACTAGTAGATTATGTTTACAGATACCGACTGCAATATTACTGCATTAAATTCACCGTCACCCCAGAGAATACATTACTGTACACTGTACAACAGAGATATATTACACTATACTCCCTAAGATTAAATACATAACACACTGTGACCCAGAGACTACAATTTGACAAGTACCCCGGAAAATTGTGGTGTTGATCATATACATATATTGAACACAGGACACAACTGCACACTAGTTTATGTTCAACACACTTTTTAAGCTTCGCGTATTTCGGCGCGCATTTGTGCCACTGGTTGTGCGTTATACGCTATGAAATGTGCACTCACAATTAGACTATGGAGATAGCAAGATATGAGAGCTATGGATTATGCGTCGCCCTCGCAGCGTACGTACGATCGTATTAGTACACGCGGTGGATAATTGACATTAAATTGTTAGTGGCGTCCCCCATCTTTCGGAATTACTGTTGATCAGCGCGTGTTTCCAAAACCCACCCAGTTTATTGTGGCGCTACCTATACACGCCAGCAATAAGCCTATGTGAATGCATGCCTTTAGGATGAAATTCACATGACAGTTTTTTCTGCCCTGACAGTAGTCGTTTGCTTTTTGGAATAATTCCGCACTTGCAAACGAAAGAATTTCGCCGAGCACATGGACCCAGACTTGCCCAAGGCAGAATTCTCCCTCCTGTCCAGTTATGCTGTTAGTGCATACACAACCTTGAAGAATTCTTAGTAAACGCTGACATATGAGCGGCCGAAAGATTACCTCCAGTGAAATCAGTGTTATCTAATGACAACACTGATTTACAATAGAGAGTTAATAATGTAAATCATTTCCACGCCGATTCGTACACCGTTCTGAGTGCAGATCAGCACTGATATCAGGATCCCAGATCCAGCATTCATAAGCCTTCCACGTGAACGTACCCTTAAGGATATGTTCACCCATGGTGTATAGTTGGGCGTACTGTGCATCATCTGACAATATTCCAGTTGTCTTTTTGAAATACACGCTGTCCAGATTTCCCCACATCTAAAATGCCTGCTGAGGCTGACCCCATTCACTTTCATTTTCCGCTGGAGCGCAAGTGCAGGGAAGACGTGACATGGTTAAACACATGGCAGTACATATATACAGCATCTCACATAAACAGGTACGTATCCTTTACATGCACACACACACGCCTAGCCCTCTTGTCCCCACCTTACCTGTCTCCTTGTAGTCTGGGTAGCAGTTGGCCATTCCGGCAAGAGCTTTTCCGTTCTTCTCCTGATGAGACTGAGCATTATACTAATTGGAGGGAAAGAAACAGCCCCAGATACAGAGTGTGCTGGACTGTGAGCATTGTTCTGAAAAGGTGAAGCACCCCTGCTGACTTCCCTGCTCTCCAATCAGCACAGTTTGCTCTCACCTGCACTGACACTTGAGCTGCCTACTTACTATTTGTACCCCCTAAGATGCCTCTGTGCTCTGCACTCCCCACTTACCTTATTCTCATGCTTTCATATGGATTTTTTTTTATTGAAGTGTCTAAAAAGTGGGGGGCAAAGTCCCCCACCTAGAAAAAAATGAGGGGGACCAGTCCCCTCCGTACCCCCCTAAAGTTACACCTATGACCATGAGAACTAGTGCTGAGGAGCAGGAGTATCTGGACCGGTAGATGATGTAATAGACATGGAGCTGAGTTGTCTTCATCAGAGTTGGTGAATAGCTTATTGCCTGCCTGAAATGGGAGGGCTGGCCACTGGTACTGCTTCTTTTAGGGACATAAGATGGACCTACACATCTAAACATGTTATGGTGACACTGCATGATGTTGATTGCAGGTCAAGGTGCCGTGTAGGTCCCAGGATCACAGGGGGTTACTTTCTGTGCAACAGTTTCGACTATGTAAGCCATTTTCGGCTCCTCTGGGTGTCCTGTAGCAAAAATAACTGCCCACACTGCCAAGTAGGTTATTTTACCACCAAAGCCTCTGCACTGACTGACTATTACCCGCAGCTGACGGCCGTGATCCCCTGTGGTCTAATTTTCTGGGACCTGCAAAGTGGGTGGTCTAAATCGTGGCTGTGACTCCCGGCCACATTACCGACTTAAGGGCTGCGCCACTGCCTGACACGCAAGCTGCCGCTCCCTTCTCCTTATGATAATGATGAACCCTTTTACACTGTTGGTCTGGGTCAGCTGATAGCATCACATGGCTTTCAAACTACCATTATGCTGATGACACCTAACTTTACATCTCTGTCCAGACATTTAACTCTCTAACTGTCCCAACGATCCAGAATTAGTCTGTCATCCAAATCCCCACCTTCTTTCACTTCCATCTCTAAAACTTAATGTAGAGATAACGGAATGCTTCCAGGGTCCGGGACAATGGGTAGTCGAGGGTAGTGGACGACCGCGTAGGGCGCCACTTCAATCCATGGGAGAAAAGGGGGCACAAGGAGGCATGGAGTATGTAGGACTTAATATCTCTCCTTTGGATGGCACTTTATGCCTTGTTTGAACTAGGCGCACCAGAATACCTTGTCCCCAGCCTTGCTGCTTCACCCTGCTTCCCAAGTACGATCGACTAAATCGATTAGTTTTTTGCCTGTCAACGCTGTCCATCCTCAACGGTGTCCGATTGTACAAATCCTGACGTGGGCTCGCAACAGTAACACCCCATTGCAACTCTCCTCATCAGTATTTGCCTCTATCTGCAAGATAGATCGGATGTCTTTCCCCACCCTCTTGCTGCCCACTGTCCTCAAATAGTTGGTCCTCACTGTAATAGTGAACACAGATGGCCACAACACATAGTAGTTCTCGATGGCTGTGGGAAGCGAACAGGAGAGATCGTGGGTATGAAGACAGGTGAGTAGCCCCTCACCTTCTCTTCTGTCATCCAACTAATGGTTTGGTGTGTGTCAAACCCACCGACTCTTGGGCTGGGGATTGTCAGATGTCATCTGGGAGAAAAGTGTTATTACCTACGTGTGTGATCAACACATTGCCGGGTAGATTACACCCGAGTATGCTGGTGGCCTCGGCAGGGTGACTCCTGCTGTACTCCCCTTACTGGCTGGCGATCCTTTATCCGCTCCAGTAACCTAGCTACTGTTTCTTCGAGGCTGTGGAAGGATCTTAACCCTCAGATTGTTTTTTTCCAGTTGGCGCTGCCATGACTTTAAACAGGCTGCATTCCCGGCTTTCAGTTTTGGTCAGATTTGCCCCTCTTAAGTGCCCAGGGAAATTTAGAGTGAAGCAATTCTATAGCGGCGGCAGTCATTGGTGCGTGTCAAACTAAAACACAGCATTGTATGAAAACCAAACCAAGCTCCCTTTGAATATTTATAAGCATGGCACAAAGTTCTACAATCACCCTACAGGCTCTGTACTCCTGGAAATAGCTGTTTTTTAATGCGATTCATCCCGAAGTAATTCGGACCGAAACAAATTTTGTCGGAAAATACGGCGAAGTCGGCGAACCGAATTTTTAAGAAATTCTCCTATCTCTAGCAATAATATAACAGGTTATGAAATGAAAAGGGAACGCTGATTGGTTGCTATGGGCAACAAGAAAAGTCTTAGACCAAGACAGTTTTCAGACATGTCCCCCAAAATGTCAATGAAACATTGCACTTGCTCAGAGACTTCGTTACTTTCCCAGCTCCGCAAGCTAATATACTTACGTTTTCTATAAGATAGCATCCAACTAGTTAGACAGAGGAAAGGGATTCATTTTGTTACCTTACCAACTTCTTTCCCCACAACAGAATCAGATGGTTTCTTATGTTGCAGTAGGGTAGCGAGTGACAAGCAGAGTCCAACAACTGCTAGTTATGGTGGCTACTACTGAGATCTCGCTCCTTCACTGCAGCCAATGGCTGGAGTGGGGTCTGCTCTCGGGGATAATGATGGTGTGAGCAGTCTGTATGAATTGCAGCAGCACCCTATAGGCAGTAAAAACAATCAGAGGGAATATAGGATTTTTTTCAAAGAGCATTTCTACTACTTTTGAATGCATGAGAATTTGAGGTTCTTAGTGTACATTTTTGATCAAAACAGTAATTGCCCATCTACCACGACCAAGCAACCTCACTGCAGATGGGGACTACTACATGTTACCTCTCTCTTGGTGTCTGTTCAGACCTCCATATTTTCAGGGAGAGAAGGTGCCAGCTACACTCTGCTCTGATTAAAAGCAGTCTGTGTAGAAGGGCAGAGTGCACAACCAAAGTGAGAGGCCAGCCACTCCCCCATGCAAACAGTCTAAAAAGCAGAACTTGGTCAGCATATCCAAGACAATTTAAAAAAAAATTGTTTAGGTGCAACCCAGTATGGCAGCAAAAAGCAATGCAAGCACAACACAATATCAGCAGCACTGTATAAGAATTAAAAAAAGTCAAAGGGGGTATAGGTGACCTCTATACTCATAATGGGGTGAGTGGCTGATCCACATTTTGGGTAGTGCTCTCTCGCCAAACAAGACATGGCATATTTTTTTTAACCATAGCAGAGTTTAGCTGGGATCTTTCTTCTCTCCTGAATATGGAGGTCTGAACAGACACAAATAGAGGTAAAATATGAGAGTAGGTCACCATCTATATTGAGGTCACCTTGTTGCGGCATAGGATTTTGTGAACAGGAGCAGATCCATTGATTTCTATAGGAGAGTTTTCTAGGCATGCTCTGTTACCCAGGAAAAAGTACAAACTCTAGCAGATGCACCCAATTCAATAAACCTATTGGTGGGGGTGCAAAGAGTCAGCCCCTACGGGTCTGATAATGATGACATATTCTATGGATAGTCCATCAAGATCTCACAAAATTACTTTAAGTGTTCAAACCCTTGAGACAGTTGTTGAATGTTTGTTTGGATGGTAAGCTATTTCCCCATAAACGTGTTCAAAATAAGTAACAAATTAGACAAAGAGCCAACATTAGTAGGTGTATAGTCACCTTTAATCAATTATTTTGGTAATAATGATTGAAAATTAATGGAGGATCATCAAAGGGCATGTTAACTATTGTTCATGATGACATTACATAAATTACATAATAGTAAGTTACTGGTACTGCCGTGTGGGGCTCAGACCATATGCAAATAAAGGAGGAAAGGGCCTAATGCCACTGACATATATTGCCCCCATTTTACAGGGTTGGTAAAAAGAACAAACCTATATTTATCAGCTCCCTGCCCCAACAAGTAATGTAGGCCGCAGGCCACTTTAGCTCTAAGGTCTACAGGACATCAGGAAGAGCCCTATCTCACTACCTGGGGCTCTACCTAACCACTGGGCCCTACTTACCTAATGGTGGGCTGTCATACCTACCTACCTAATGAGAACATACCTGAGAGATGATTACCTACTTAATGGGGGCTTCTCTGACTAATGGTGGGGGTACCTATCTACCTAATGAGGTTTACCTAATCTGTAATGGGGGTCTACTTATCTACTTACCTACCTAATGGGTAGGCATGTAGATAAGTACATATCTATCTAACAAATGAGAGCTTCATGGAAAGAGGGGCCTGTGAACAGGAGCAGAACCATTGACATCTATAGGAAAGTTTTCTATGAATTTTCTGTGACCTGGGAAGGAGTCACTGTGTAGGAAGGGGGGAGAGTTGTGACTATTTCCTATTGTGAATAGTGGATCCTTTCTTATCTACATCTTCCAGCATAATCCTGCCTTTGCTGATATTAAGGAGACTGCTAAAAATCTTTCTTTACAGAACAGGAAGTGTCAGATGACTATTAGGCCTAGTGGGCAAAGTGAAAACTGCAGGATTTCGGGATTTTTTAAAAATATTGATGTGGAAAATTTTAAAAAGCATAACCAAAAATTATTTAAAACTTTGTTTAACATAAAAACATGACTTAAAAAAGAGTTCTAACTACTTATCTATCTAGCTAAATTTAGGTGACAGGTGTACTACCTACTAAATTTTGGGTCTACCTACCTATGGGCCTTATACCCATCTGGAGTCACTTTTACTTTTTTGCATTATTACTATGTGGAATACCAAGGGGGGACATTATTACCAATTAGGGCACTGAGGATGGGGAGTTTGCATAGATTTGGGAAATAGGTAGCGAGCTGCTGGAAAAGTGAAGAGTCTAACAGGTTTAAGCAGCTACAATCTGTGGGTGGAAGAAGTCATCATGGGGGACTGGGATAGATGGATAAGAGAAGGGAAAAAGAACAACCTATCAGAGAAGATATCTCTTTGGTCAGTAACAGCATAGTGGTATTCATCACTATATGGTGGTGAAATATGGTAGTGATATGTGGCGGTAGTGTTTGGTCTTGTTAAACTGTTGTTAGTGGTCATATTGGTCTTGGTATACTGGACATTAACAGTAGGGTGATAATATTTGCTCCTGGAATGGTGGTACTATTTGGTAAATAATTATTATTTAGTGGAATCACATATAAAACATAATTATAGTTATTTGTATATTTGAAATTATATAAAATCTATTATTGGAGGGGTGGCATACATCATAGACTCTAGCAGAGAAACTGTTGTTCTGGTGCTAGTCTCCTAGAGGACGCTGGGCATGTTTGACTGCTGAGTCCTGATAGACTGTGCTGCTACAGCAGTCTGGGGTGTTTCACGTGGTGGAATGCAAATGCGTTTACAGTTTGCTTTCCGCTTCCATGTTCTAAGTCAACAGGAATGAACCCCTTCCCGCCACAGCCTGTTTTTCTTTTGCCTCGTTCGTATTTCATCCTCGCCTTCCCAGAGCCACAACTGTTTTTTGATTTTTTTCATCAACATAGACATATGATGGTTTTTATTTTGCAGAAAAAGATATATTTTCTAATGACTTCATTCACTGTACCAAATAATATACTGGGAAACCGCAAACAAAAATTCTAAGTGGGATAAAATGTGAAAAAGACATACTTGCGCCATGTTTGTGGGAGTTTTGTTATTACGGCGTTCAATCTTCGGTATAAATTATGTGTTATCTGTATTCTACAGTTTGATAAAAAAATATGGCAGTACCAAAAATGTAGAGTTTTTATTATGTTTTGGTGCCGTAAAAAAAAATTCCAAACATTTTCTATTTTTCAAATTTTGTCGTGGTGCCATTTTATACAATTTACATAAAAAACACATACAAAAATAGGACATTACTTACTCAAAAAAGACTACAATTTTTGGGCCATATTCACAGCTCAATGGCTGGACTAGACTAAACCCAGTAGCAGGCAACTTTAGCCCATGTTTTACCTGGGAAAAATTAACAGGTGCAGCTAATTGCTGAGCAGCAGCTCACACACCCCACTGCTAGGAGAACAATTAGATGATAAAAAACTGCACATTAACTTAATACCTGTTCACACCAGCATGCAGAAAAGCCACAGTATAATGCATGGCGAGATTGCAAAATACCAATAAAACAACCACTCACATACCCTCAATGCATGAGGGGGTGGTTGCTAGTACTACAATTGCATATAAATAAGGCCATTTTATATAACCAACACTTTTTGTCTACTTCTATCTATGGACCTGAGTGAGGGTGAATTTCGAAGTTTACTTGTACCAGTTTGGAATACATGCAACTTTTTTGATCACTTTTAATCCAATTTTTAGGGGACGTGAAATGACAAAGAAAACCCGCAATTCTGGCGTTTAGAATATCTTTTCTTCTGCAGTGTTTAGCGTACGGGATAAATGCTGTCATATTTTAATAGATAGGACTTACGGACGCGGTGATACCAATTATGTGTAACATTTTTATCATTTTATTTTTTATTTATAAAATAGCAAAAGGGAAGTGATTTGAATTTTTAATGTTTTTTATTTTTTTATACTTTAAAATAATATTTTTTTTTTACTTTAACGTTAAGTCCCCGTAAGGTGCTTAACCAATAGGGGCATGATTGTTAATACAGCCTATTGCATTGTATAAACAAAGCAATAGGGAGTACAAAGATGGTGGGTTTACTACTTCCTGCCTTAGCCAGGAAGTAGTGGAAGAGTGAAGAAATCAGGCGATACCTTTTAGAGGCTAATACTCAGTTAGCCTCTAAAAGGTATCGCCTGATTTCTTCACTCTTCTACTACTTTCTATGGCTAACACGGTACAACATTATACTATTAGCCAGGAAGTAGTAAAACAGAAAACATGGCGGTGATGAAAGCTTTCACAAGGCTTCCAGCCACCATGTAAACTAATTGGGACTCCGCGATTGCCACACGCTGCCTATGTAGTGGGATTGAGCCACAATCTCGCTTCATAGCTCCTTACCACCACCAGGATGGACTAGTACGTCCAATTGCGTTAAGGGGTTAAACCTAAAAATAAATGGCTGAATTGCATGTTTTTTCCCATTTACACAACACAATTTTTTGGGAGGGGGGCAGATGCTTTGGCTGTGTGGGGCCCTCCCTGAAATTTCTGATGGTGGCCCTGGGTATGGGAACCATGCCAAAAATGACCATCACAAGGTGGTAGTCACGACTGCAGGTGTGAATCCGCTGAGTCACCGCAAGCGGTGACACTAACCATGTAAGAAAGCAGAGTCTAAGGAGCTGCTGGTATTCACCAGAACGCACTGTAAAGTGGGATGAACTTGGCTGCGGAGGACTCATGGCAAATGTGGTTCAGTCGGCAGAGATGTAATCAGGTCATGGGCAACAAGATCAGGGCAGACGGCAGACAGGCGTAGTCAGAACTCCATAAACTGAGGTCATACCAGGATTTTCACAAAATACAATAAATGAAGCACAGGCTCAAGGCACGAACACCAACAATCTTGCAGAGGTTGGAGGGGAAGGAGTCCTACTAAAGGGACCCTTTAAATCTTAAAGAGCCGGCACACGCATCTTAGGGTGTATGCACACTCCAGCCACAAACACAGACGGGAGTGGAGCAGGAGCAGGGAGAGGGGAGTAACTGCCGGTGGTCAGCAGGAGGGCGCAGACACTAGCGTGCACACATTGTGGCGGTGGGATAGCCTTTGCACTGTGGACCTGAAAGGGAGGTCGAAGCTGAAAAGCATTCAAACTCTGTAATCTTAATACCTAATTTTTGTTTTCCTTATCTTAGTTGAGGGTGTCTGCTTTAAAAAAGCCCTTACTTTTTAAAGGAAAACCCATAGTTCTGTAGATGCTGATGTTTTGCTCCTTAATAAGCTTATATATTAGCATGAACGCTTGATATGATATAAAGCTTCAACACATTCAAAAATGTCTATAAGATTTCCATTCTTTAGGATCTGAGAAAATATCATGATTGGAAGGAGTCCCAGCTTTTTGAGAGTAATCATCCACCAACAAAGTGCAGATGGTGAGGTTCTGAGATGTAACCTGCTCTATTGTACTAGCTGGCAGAAACAACTGTGAACTACTCATTTAGGCTAGAAGATTCTTTAAAGACATGAGCCAAACATGAGCCAAATGTCTTACTGGTAGATCTAACAGCAGATTGTAATTACATACAACAGGGGACTTCTCTTGTAGTCTGTAGAAGTCACAAGTGCTACACCTGGAACATGTTGCTTTGTATTTTCTATGGGTATAGAGAAATATCTCTTTTCTACTCTGGAGGAAAATACAGATTATGAAAGATAGCAGGAATGCCATTACTGAGCTCTTAGTTACATCTTCTATTTGGCTCAGCAACAGCTTTGCCACTCACCCAAAAGCTTCCAGGCTTTCAACTTCTTGTTTGTTTTACTGGTTCTATGAACAAGTTCTTGGGCAGTGTGCCATGTACCAGCATGTATGTCTACAAGTTCCTCTTCTCACAGGTCATTATAAAACTCATCAAAACAACAAATGATTAAAAGAACTTTACTACAACTCTATAATGAATCCCATAATTTAGGAGCATCATGTAAGGTCAAGTAACTTGCTTAACTTTTTGTAGAACTGAAATATTGTTAAAATAGTATTAAAGTTTTTACCTAACATTTTACTGGGGCTGATATTCTAATATTGTTAATTTAATATTCAGCGCTAATTAAATATATCATATGCTAAACACAGGATAGATAGATAGATAGATAGATAGATAGATAGATAGATAGATAGATAGATAGGCATTACTTGATAACCTAATGCATGCTTGTATAATGTCCCCCAACTGTTATAATTCTGGGGCCTCCCTGTCTGGTGCCACCTATGTAATGTCACTGAGCTCTATAAGGCAGCAGGTCTCAGGTGAACCAGGCTTTTTGAACTCCCTATAGTTAGGTCTCGAACGTAGATGGATAAATACAGTGTTGAACTGGAGTGCCTGGGACCCACCAGTTAAGTTGATTCTTAGGTACCCACCAGTGGAGTTAATTCTTGGGCCCACCCTAAAACTACTGTACATGACTCTTCCACTCTGTCTCCTGCTTTCAGTCTCTTTTTTTCCCTGCCTTTCTCCCTGAAAAGCATCTCAGAGGCTCAACAAGCCCAGGGGCCCACCAGGGGTTTCCCCTACTCCCCTTTGGGCCAGTCGGAGCCTGGATAAATAGATAGATCAATGGTTATAGTCCTGTACACATTATGTGGATTTATTACGTGCAATCCATTTGACACTGGCTAGACTGGGATTGAAATCTAAGGAATCTCTTAATCTTCATCCTTAATGGGGTTGTCTTACTACAAAGATTAGCTCTTAACATGTAGGGACAGGTAATTGAAGACTTTTTCCAAATACATGTCTCTTTGATTTTTCCTTGGTGAGGAGGGAAAAGAGATTTTGTCTGCTCTGAGTGCACACGGGTTTCTCTTGGTTACCAACCTGCTCTCCCCTGCTCTCTCTTTGTCTTATCTAATAGCAGGGAGTGACAACATCAAATGTTCGTACACAGGACTGCCATCAGCTTGAGAACAGAGTATGCTATCACTAACAAACAAAGGAGACTAATTACTTTTAAGTATTTATACTGAGCTTTGATGCTCTCTGCACTATAGATAAGATCTCCTGCTCTCATGACAGTGCAATTAAAAAAGCTGTGAATACGTAGCTGATATGCTAATCACTGCTACAGAACCTCCCACAACCTAATCAGGAAGAGATGGGATGCATGAATCTAAAGCGGCTTTTGGCCCTGTGAAACAGCATGGTGAGGTTGAATCAGGAGGTTTAGACTTTAGTGCTGGAAGATCCCCAGAATAGTCACAGATTGTTAGCGTAATGGGGTAGTGTTAGCCAAAGGAAAACAAGGTCATCTTAGGAGGGGAAAAATATGAAATGCCAGAGGACAAGGCAGGAGTAATGTAGCCAAGGTCGAAAAAAAGTTTTTTTAAAACGTGCATTTAACCCCCTTTAAATCCCCGTCCGAAAAGTAGTTAATGACCAGAACGTTTTTTTTTAGTTTTTGCCTCCTTGCGTTTCACAGTTGTAACTTTTTTATTTTTTCAATTATGAGTTGGATGAGGCTGTTGTTTCAGACAAGTTGTACTTTATGGGGGAATAGTTTAAGTTCACTTATAACTAATTGCAGAATTAAAAAAAAAAAAAAAAAAATTATTCTTTTTGTTTTTTTACACTGTTCATATTTCACACGTAATAACTTGTTAGATTAATTCTACAGGTTATTACAGTGATGTGGATACCTAATATGTGTAGGTTTTTTTGTGTGTGTAATTTATGCAAGATTATTTTTTATTAAATATTTATTTTTATTTTATTTTTTTTACACTTTTTATGTTTTTTTTTTACTTTTTTTTAAAAATCCCATGAAGGGAGAACTGTTTTACATTTTTTTTTATTTATTTTTTTTACACTTAGTAATGTATTAGCATATTCATATATGCTAATACATTATAATCTGTGTCAGTCTGATGCAGGCAGTGTTCAGGACAGCACACAGCCGCTCTAGGTCCCCAGGGCTGACTGTGCAGCTGTTCCCCGGGCTCTGTCGGGTCACCGGGTGTTCCGATCACTCGACAAAGCGGGTGAAACCTTTAATTGCGGTGCAGTGACGCACCGCCTCAATCAAAGGGTTAAAGCATCGGGTTGCGGAGGTTTCCTCTGCACCCCGGTGCTCGCAGGACATGCTCTGGGATCGGGCTGTGTAGTACAGCCCCGATCCTAGAGCAGTGGCGGCGCCGGGCGCTGCAAACCCCGATGTCTGCAGCGACGCCAAAAGACGTCTCTGTAGACGAACAACCCGCACCAACTGACGCCAAAAGTCAGTGGGCGGTCGTTAAGAGGTTAAAGCAGTAGAGCCACCCCCACATCCTCCAAAGAATGGTCACAGTGAAGAACAAGATAAGAAGCAGATGTGGTGGAAGCACCAGGTGAAAAGCAAGTGGATGAGGCCATCAGCAGGACTGGTGGTTGCTCACTGGAGACAGGCAAAGTGTGTAATATAAATAAGAATCAAACAGAATTGAGAAACATTGATAGTAGCTACAGTAGATGTATAAGATAGATCAACAATTATGAATTCTAGATAGATTTTCACAGCAACATTTATTTTACTGTTTGCCGACGACTGCAAATCATTTTCCTCCAGGCTCAATCCAATAGTTCCATTTGCATTAATGTATTTAGTATTTACTGTTTCAACAAAAGGGAATTTAATGAGTAAAATTAATAGCTGACGCTTAACTGACTGCATTTCAGCTCATTTACTATAGACCTTGCTCATAAGCATCTTCTTCTATGGCTGAACATTCATACATTAGCAAAATGATCTTAATTGGCCTTCTTTAACAAAGCCGAGGAAAACATTGGAAATATTTTACTGACATCCTCAATTAATAGAACTTTTGCCATTTGCAATGCTTGCTACATCAGATTGACAAATCCAGTTATCATGCTCAAGTCTATTATCTTGTAAAAAGAGTCTATTCACACTGGTGTCAGGAACCGTGCATAATACTGACAATCAAAGACCATTAAATGCAGCTTTCATTGCGAAGGGTATAGAAATGCAATGTGTCTGTGGAGCTTGCCATGTCTGAAATCTTAGAACCTGTTCTGTATTATGGAATGCAATGCTTACTAACAAGATTAGTCAACAAGGATTAGTAACAGTGTTTTTGTGGATGTCTGCGCCTCTGTTTTGTCCTCGGCACTAACTGCCATTCGTGTGATCTTTCGCAGGTGTCTTTTGAATAGTAAGATAATCGGAGCCTTTAGAAAGAGCCGTAACAATGTGTCTATGGAAAATGTTTTTATGGGAATGATTGAGACTGAATAACAACAGGATGAGAAATGTTAATTTTTCAAAATTAAAAGGTCTATTTTGCAGGCATCAAATCTTTTTAATAAAAGGAAACGTAGCAACTGGAGAGAAATTTTAATTTCAGTTTTCCTTACTGCATACCACTATAAGGCAGAGGAATATAAAGAAACAAATGTATATTCTTTGTGATTTCAGAGGGGAATTCAAGTGAATAAAGTTCTATGGAGTTGGTGCTGCAGTATTGTCTAACAGGTGCTGTAGCTATGGCGTACTCCTAGAAGCTCCAGATGTTCATGGATAAAGGATACAAAACTTCCCTTTCTGGGGGGGTTTCCTGTTTGTCATTTTTTTTTCTTTATGGAAATTACAAGATTTTCTATAACTTTCCTCAAACTAATAAACATTTATTTATTACAATTCTAAGTGTGTAGACACCATCTTGATTGTTAAGTTAAAAATTTCATTTTGTAATTTATTTTTATAGGTATTTGAGCTCTTTTTTGATACTGAAAACCAAATATCAGTTTTAATGTATAAACAGCACATGAAATAAGAATTGAACCCATCACCAATTTTGTAAGTAAATATATTTCTAAAGGTGCTATTGACATTGCTACCAGATGTTGGTAACAACCCATTCAATCCACACAGGCAAAGAATTCAAACTATAGATGTCCATAAATTAAATTATGTGTTATAATAAGAAATGACACAGGGAACAAGTATTGGACACATGGAGAAAGAGGTGCAAAAAGCCATGGAAAGTCATGACACCAGCTGAAATCTATCAGTAATTAGAAAGTAATCCTGCCACTTAGTGAAAAATAACATCAGTTGGTTTAACTGATGGTCTATAAAGAGGTGTCTCACAAGAAACATCTCATATTGGGTAAAACCAGTGAGCTGTCTCAAGAGCTTTGTAACTTTATTGTAGCAAAACATACTGATGGTATTGATTAAAGAAGAATTTCTAAACTTCTGAAGTTTCCAGTAAGCATTGTTGAGGCCATAATCCGGAAGTGGAGAGAACATCATTTTACCATAAATCAGTCACAACCAGGTTTATGAAAGAATTATCAGAAGAGTCATCCAAGAGTCAAGCACCACCTGTGGAGAGTTACAGATAGACCTGAAATAAGCAGATACAATTGTTTCAAAGAAAACAATAAGTAACGAACACACCCTCCATGGCCTGTGTGCACGCTCACTAGGCAAGAATCCATTGTTGAACAAAAAGCATGTTCAAGTACATTTAAAGTGAAAAAACATGTAAACAAGCCTGTTAAAATTTATGGGGAATATAGTCTTGTCAGATGAGACCAAAATGTAACTCTTTGAATTTCATAATACACATTATGTTTGGAATCCAAAATGCCCTGCATATCACCCCAAAAACACCATACCAACAGTAAAGCTTGGAGGAGTGAACATCATGATGTGGGGCTGTTTTTCAGCATATGGCACTGGCAAACTTATAATTGAAGGAAGGATGAATAGACAAATGTACCGAGACATTCTTGATAAAAATCTTCTGCCATCTACCAGGATAAGAGATGGGCGACTTCGCCGAATTATACGACAAAATTTGTTTCGGTCCGAATTACTTCGGGATGAATCGCGTTAAAAAACAGCTATTTCCAGGCTGCACAGAGCCTGTAGGGGACTGTAGAACGTTGTGCCATGCTTAAATTGCAGAGGGAGCTTGGTTTGGTCTTCATACATGTTGTGTTTTAGTATGACACGCACATGACTGCCACCGCTCTTAGAATTGCTTCACTATAACTGAAGCGGGAATGTAGCCTGATAAAGTCATGGCAGCGAAAGCTGGAAAAAAACAAGCTGAGGGCTCAGGTGGCAACATCAGTGGAACAGTGACAGAGTGTGGAGGTGACGGCAGCAGCCACAGCAGCAGCATGAGGTCAGAGAGTGGCACAATGACATTCTGTAGGTGGCAAAAACAGGAGTAGGCCACAGAGTGGCACAATAACACAGTGTGGGGGGGCACGGGAGGAGCAAACCGACATGAGATCAGAGAGTGGCAAAAATGACGAGGGGGTAGGTCACGGCAGCAGCCACAGCAGCAGCATGAGGTCAGACAGTGGTACAATGACATTCTGGAGGTGGCAAAAACAGGAGTAGGCCACAGAGTAGCACAATGACAGGGTGTGGAGGTGATGGCAGGAGCAACAACAGCAGCAGCAGCAGAATAAGGTCAGAGAGTGGCACAATGACACAGTGTGGAGGTGGGTGTCAATACCAGTACCTGGTAAATATGGTTGGTGGCAGATGGAGAAACTGTCAGCAGATGTGTGGCATCAGGCGGGTGGCGGCTTCAGAATAGTGGCTGAGGCAGGTAGTATGAATACAGACTCATTTCTCAACGTTTTGGTGAGGCATCATGGCTGATGTAATCTGAGCCTAAGGTTTGGTTTTTGTGGAAATCCTGGCCGATCCACGTTGATTCATCTTGACAAAGGTCAGTTGTTCCACATTTCCCGTGGACAAGTGGGTTCTCCTTGGGGTAACGATTGGCCCCGCCGCATGAACACCCGCTCTGATGCCACACTACTGGCCGGGCAGGGACAGCTTCTCACTGCAAACTCGGCAAGTTACGGCCACACATCCAGTTTGGTTTCCCCAGTAGCCCAGCGGATCTTCTAACTAGGGTGGTAGAGTGCTGTCCAAGTAGGCCACCACCTGTTGGTTCAGGGACTGCTCCAAGTCCTAACTGTTTGCTGCTGGTGAATTTGCCCCTCACTAGGCGGGTGAAGGAAGCTGCTCATCAGTGACTCCAGACTTAGGTTGTGCTGATGGAGCTCCTAGCCCCCACCTTCCCCAGCAGCGGGGAAAGGGGGTATGTGAGCGCTGAAGAACCCCCCGGTCAGACCTGTCAGAGGAGGGACGATGCCGCACATAGGCAGCGGCTAATGACTATGGGGGATTTCCCTATAGTATTTGAGTTTGTCCTCCCTCTCAGCAGCTGGAAAAAAGGCTCCCATTTTGGACCGGTAGCGAGGATCCAATAGGGTGGAGACCCAGAAGTCATCCCTCTGCCAGATGGTGACTATTCGGCTTGTCACTAGCCAGGCAATCAGCTCGCGGGCCTTTTGGCACAAGTGACTCGAGGGGCTCCCTGCCTCCATCTCCACTGTATACTGCCACGGTGCTTGGGGGTTTCATCTGCCTCGTTCTTCCTCATCTCCATCTACTCCTCCAGCTGCCCTGCTCCCCTCTCTTGTCACCGGGGTTAGAAAATCCACTCATTCACCAGACCAGGCTTCTGCTCCAATGTCCTCCTCCTCCTCCAGGTCAGTCCCCACTCATGTGGCCGAGAGATGTAGTACAGTCCCCTGGCCAGACAGATTTTTCAGCATCTGTTAGGACTTTGAAGCAGTGGAATGGACTTTTTCATCCCGTAGTCCTGGGGACTGACAAATATCGTCGCCACCTCAATTGGTCTCAGAAAACGGCATGGTGTCACGCATGAGCTGCCACTGGCTGACATCAAAGTTACACGGGGAGTTACTCCCGTCCGCCTGGATCATCAAAAAACGTTAATCTCCTTTCTCTGTTCATACAGTCGGTCCAACATGTGCAGGCTGGAATTCCAACGGTGGGGAAACATCGCATATCAGAGTGTGTTGGGGAAGGCCGTTTCTGCCGCTGCAACTCGAGGAGGGGTTTCCTGCCTTTATAGGAATGGATGAAGTGCATGCACAGTTATCTGGCCATTTTCAGAAACTTCTGAGATCCCGGGGGAAGACTCCAGGAACCTTTTTTACAACCAGTTGAACACGTGCGCCATGCAGGGTGCATGGACCATCCTCCTCGGTGCAGCGCGGACACCATATTCCTCCCATTGTCCGTCACCGTGGTTCCAATTTGCAGTTGGCGCGGAGAAACCCACACATCGATTTTTTTGCTGCATGACGCGTAGCATTTTTCCTCTCCTGTGTGACTTCGTTCGCCGGGGCCCAAAGCCAGGTGTAGAACTGTGTGACTCACTGTGCCCTACACATGTGGTTTTGATGGAGCAGTACTTGTGGGGATTGATGGTGGTGGTGGAGGAGGAGGGGAGGCGGACATTGGCGCAGGAGCTGTAGTTTGGACAATGTGGAGGAGAAAGCGGCCCGTCTCCTGGTCCAATTTTGTTGGTGTGCCTGGGCAGGAAAGCAACAATACCCAAGGGGCTGTAAAAGACATGTACTGGCCCCTCGTAGTACAGCGCGCTGCCGTGCACCTTGGAACAAAACCGATAAGCTCAAGGACTGGCCCACCTTCTGTTCTACATATTTATGAATGCTGGTACTGCCTTTTTGGAAAATAAATTATGGCTTGGAACTCTCCATCTTGGCTCGGCCAAGTCATTAGTTCTCTGAACGGTGGCAGAGTCCACCATTGGGAAAGGGAGGGACTGCAGTACCAAACAACTTGGACAGGAGCACGGTCAGTTTCTGCACCTTAGGATGCAGAAGCTAAGGTGCAGGAGCATTTTGAACTGGGAGATGATGGCAAAGAGAAAAAAGATCCCTTTTGCAGAGGTGGTGGAGCCTTGACATGGCTGCTGTTGCCCGCAGCGGCAGGATGGACCACCACATCTGAGCCATGTTTCTCCAGGCCACCCGGAGGTGACGCAGGGCCGTGGTGCCAACGTTATCTCCCTGGCCAGCTTCACTTTCTGCCCCCAGATTCTACATAACCCATTTTTCGGCTCCTTCGGTGTCTTAGCAAAGAACTGGAAAAAACGTTGAGATTCTCGGTTCAAATATTTGAAACAAAAGATGTTTTAAGCTGCCAGATTTCAAACGTGATCTCAAATAGGGCAGTCCTACACTATTCTTTTACCTCTCAATAGAGCCTCCAGGCTTCTCACTGGGGTCAACTGACCTCCTTTATCCAGAGAGAAAAAAATAAATTAAAAAACCCAACCCGCAAGCTGCACCTCTTATGAAAACTGTAAGAGTGGGCAGGTGCAGAAAATCAAAATGGAGGACCCCTTTCCTCCTCATATAGGTTAAAATCAATTTACACCAAATATAAGGTATTTGGTTCTGCACAAAATAAACTTCTGAAAAAACATATCGAACCTGGGTGCCACTGGCAGGCTGCGGCCACATATATATATATTTATACATGTACACCGCCACACCCACTGCCAGGGCACACTACTGCAAAAAAGGGCAATACATTACGTGGAAATCCCTAAAGAAGCATTTATGCTACTTATCATACTTGAAAAAACTTAGAGATTCACGGTTCACATATTTGATCAAAAGATGTTTAAGCTGCCCACGACTTTCAACGTGATCTCAAATAGGGCAGTCCTACGCTATTCTTTTACCTCTCAATAGAGCCTCCAGGCTTCTCACTGGGTCAACTGACCTCCTTTATCCAGAGAGAAAAACATAAATAAAAAAAACACAACCTGCAAGCTGCACCTCTTATGACAGCTTGTAAGAGTGGGCAGGTGCAAAGAACTGGCACACCGCCAATGCTCCACACTGAGCGACTACTGCCGCCGCTGCCTCGCTGAGCCCCTGTGCCGCTACTTTCTTGGACCTGCGAATCCGGTTTTCTACCCCGTGGCTGCTTGGCTCCCGACCTCACACTGCTGCTCCCCTGCTGACTCACGGCCACACAACCCACTTGCTGGCTGCGCCGCTGCCTGACGCACAAGCTGACGCCCGATCTCTGGCTGAGGGAACCAGATGGGACAGAGGTGAGTTGAGGACAGGTGAGGGCCGCTGACCCGCTCCTGGGCCATGCCAACTAAGAGTTGTGTCTGACATTCCCACCGACTCTTGGCTGGGGTTGTCAGATGTCATCTGGGAGGAAGTGGATGACCTAGTCAACCAATCAAGAACCATTGGGTTGCTGACACAACACACGACGCTAGATAACACTGGCAGTTCGGCCTCAACCGAGTGACCCCTGCTGAAGGTCCCTTACTGTGCTGTGACCTAGGCCTGCTCCAGGAATGTTTGTGCCACTGCCAAGAAGAAGTGCAGCTCCGCCTTAGGAAGATTAAAATAGACAAATCCCCAGGTCCAGATGGCATAAATCCACGTGTCCTAAGGGAGTTAAGTGATGTCATAGATAGGCCCCTATTCTTAATATTTATGAACTGTTAATAACGGGGGTATGTTCCAAAGGATTGTCACATAGCAGATGTGGTGCCAATATATTTCAAAAAGGGGTCCAAAAGTGATCCAGGAAAACTATAGGCGGTAAGCTTAACCTCGTTGTAGGTAAAATGTTTGAAAGTTTTCTCAGAGATGCTATCCTGAAGTATCTGAATGAAAATAAATGTATAACCCCATTCCAGCATGGGTTTATGAAGGATCGGTCCTGTCAGACTAATCTCATCAGCTTCTATGAGGAAGTCAGTGCTAGACTGGATCGGGGAGAGGCACTGGATGTCATATATCTAGATTTTTTCTAAAGCATTTGATACGGTGCACATAAAGGTTGGTAATATAAAATGAGAATGCTTGGACTGGGGGAAAATGTGTGCAAGTGGGTAAGTAACTGGCTCACTGATAGAAAACAAAGGGTAGTAATTAACGGTACATACTCAGACTGGATTGCTGTTACTAGTTGGGGGTACCACAAGGGTCATTATTGGGCCCTATCCTCTTTAACATTTTCATTTAATGATCTACTGCAGGGATTACACAGTTAGAATATCGATCTTTGCAGACGATACTAAGCTCTGTAAAGTAATCAAAACAATAGAGGATAATGTGTTATTACAAAGGGATCTGGATAAGTTGGAGGCCTGGGCAGGGAAATGGCAGATGAGGTTTAATACAGATAAATGCAAGGTTATGCACATGGGGAGGAAAAATCCATTGCATGATTACATGTTAAATGGAAAAAAGGCTGGGTAAAAGTGACATGGAGAAGGACTTGGGAATCCTGGTGGACATAAAACTTAATTGTAGCAGCCAGTGTCAGACAGCAGCTGCCAAGGCAAATAGGATCATGGGGTGTATTAAAAGGGGCATAGAGGCACATGATGAGAACATTATTTCCATTATTTCAAGTCACTGGTTAGACCACACAATGGAATATTGTGTACAGTTTTGGGCACCAGTGCACAAGAAAGACATTGTAAAGCTTGAATAGGTTAAAAGTTGGGCAGCAAGGATAATAAAAGGACTGGGTGGAATACAATTCCCCAGAAAGATTAGTAAGATTAGGATTGTTAAGTTTAGACAAAAGACGGCTTCGGGGGGACATAATAAATATGTTTAAATACTTCAAAGGTCAATATAGAGATCTCTCCGAAGATTTTATTTTACCAGGACTGTATCTAGAAACAAGGGGGCATCCTCTACGTCTTGGGGAAAAAAATTTTCTACATAAACATAGAAAGGGATTCTTTACTGTAAGAGCAGTGAGACTGTGGAACGCTCTGCCAGAGGGACTTGTCATGGTGAATTCAATAACAGAGTTCAAAAATGGTTTAGATGCATTTCTGGAGCGTAATAATATAACAAGTTATAGTGTCTTGGATTCAGGAGAGGGGTCATTGATCCAGGGATTTTTCCGATTGCCAGATTGTAGTCGGGTAGGAATTTTTCCTTAAAATGAGGACAATTGGCTTATACCTCATTGGGGGTTTTTGCCTTCCTCTGGATCAACACCTTAGCACAACAGGCTGAACTGGATGGACGTCTTGTCTTTTTTCGGCCTTACAAACTATGAAACTATGAAACTATTTTGAAGAGCCTGCCACCTCTTTGTCTGACATACTGTTTGTTCTAAAATGTACGAAGTAATAAAAACATTTCAGTAAACATGTTTAATATTTTTTCCCTGTATAATTTCTCATTATTATATGTAATTTAATTCTAGACATCTATGGTTTGACTTCTTTGCCTATGTGGATTGGATGGGTTGTTACCGACATCTGGTGAGAATTTCTTTTTTTTTTTCAGCAAAATTTTTTTTTTATTACATATCAAGAATGGTACATAACATAATATAACTTTTTCTGAAGCAAAAGAAAATGTAAATTTATCATATAACAGAAAATTTTCAATTACATAACTATACTGGATTAACTCGTATTTGATATTCTTCATTCAATATGAAAGGTTGTGTGATTAAACCTGTTACTTATAGTAAATAGATGTGGTCCAAAGAAGCCAATTATTCTTAATTTTTAGCTATGGCGTGTGGGGGGTTTACTAAAACTAGTCTCACAGCTGTATTGCAAATTTATTCTGTTGATAACTTCTGCAATAGATGGCGTGAGAGTTGTTTTCCAATGTGAAGCTATCGTAATTCTTGTAGCTATTAAAGCATGAGATAGAACTGCACGGAATGGATGTGGTATGTCATGAAAAGTGAGATCTAGAATTAGCTTGGTCTGGTGTGAGGTTAATTTTCCATTTGAAGATGTTAAGTAGCAAGTTTTCTAGTTTTTCCATAGTGGTTGGATTAGTGGACATTTCCACCACATGTGTAATAAGGAGCCTTTAGCACCGCACTGTCTCCAACACAGATATGAGTATCCAGGAGAGATATGTGCTATGCGGGCTGGGGTTAGATACCAGCGAAGATTAATCTTTCTTGACAATTCAATATGATTGGCACATTTTGAAAATTTGGAAACAATGTTAGCTGCTTTAAGCCAGTTTTCTGTTGTATGGGATTGGGCCAACTCGGTTTCCCACTTTAGGGCGTAATCTGGTTTTGTAGAGAGATCTGTTTTGTACAAGGTTTGGTATGCTGCTGATAAACCTTTAGTATGTCTTTGTTTATTCCAGAGGAAATTATGGAAAGGGGAAAGTGATTTAGGGGTATCTGGCCATTGCCATGATTGTATATGTCTGATTTGTAAATAGATAGATAAAAAATTGGTTTCGGGGGATAGTATTATTGTTGCATTAGATCGTCAAAGGACTTAAAGTGTCCTTGGTGATAGAGGTCCCCTACTGCCTCAATCCCATGTCTTATCCAGTGTTGTATAGAGACTTCTGGAATTGCATTTTGAATAACTGAAAGAGGGCAACTAAGATTGTCTATATATACTTTAGGGTTATGCTTATGACCAATGAATTTTTTCCAAACTGATGCTTCATGAGAGAGTCAAAAATATAAATTCTGTGGGACTTCTGCCACATAACATGGCAATCAAATGAGCCTTAAAGGATCCCCTAGGAATTAAAAATAATAAAAATAATCTTTATTTTTTGCCCCAAACATATTCCGCAGCACTTTAAAATTAGAGGGAATAAACAGACAAACCAGACATTAAATTATAAAAAAGCTACGACAAATGAGACACGCTTTGGAGGGCCCTGCTCGCAAGGCTTACATCTTTTATGGGTTGGGTGAAAAAAAAAGGTGACAAGGCTTGGTTTAAAGGCCCGCCTGTTAATAAATAGTGGTATAACTAAAAGGGATGAACCCCCTCCCAACCAAAAATTAATACAGAAAGTCCCTGTGGGTCCAAAGTGAGGAAGTGACAATCGTGACAGAATTTGGGGGGTTGCCCAATTTTAGGGATTTTGATAGGCTTGTCAAGAAGATAGTTTTCAGAGCGCACTTAAAAAACTGTGGGGTTTTTGGGGATTGTCCTGATCCAGGGGTAACATTCCCAAAAACTGGGAAAAATACGGAAAAATCTTGGGCGAGCTGGGAGGTTGGGAGATGAAGTGTGAGTTAATCAGAAAGCAGGCGGAGAGAAGGGTGGGTGGAGAAGAGATAAGGGGAGGGATGTATGGGGGTAGCACTGTGGAGAGCCTTATGTTGAAGTGATGAGTTTTTTGTTTTTGTCTAAATAGGCATCCAGTCAGAGATGACACGGGTAAGGCTCAGTAAGCGGTGGAAAGAAAGACAAGCCTGCTCTGCATTCAGGACAAATTGCAGGGGGGGGAGAGTTTAAAAGGAGGAAGACAAAAAGTAGGGGTTCAGGGTCAGACGAAAAGAAAAAGGGAGCAAAATGAGAGTATATTTGGGGTTTCACAGGGGGAAAAAGGGAGGAAATTGGAGATGTTTTGAGGTGCAGGTAACAGGACGGGCAAGGGATTTGATATAGGGGGGGAAGGTCAGATCGGTTATTAACCCCCAACTCGGGTGGCCTGGGATTATGGTGGTACCCAACACTGAGAGGAAATGAGGGGGGAGGGGGTTAGTAAAAGGTGGGATGACTGAATTTCATTTTTTAGTGAGTTTAGTTGGAGATAGAGAGAGGACATGATTCAGGCAGCGGACAGCGTCATGGTGTTCTGTGCAGGGCAGGAGTGATGTCTGGGGAGGAGTGTTAGTTGAGGTCATCAGCGTAGAGATGGTACTGGAAGCCAAATCAACTGAGGGATTTGCCCAAAGGGGGGCTGTGTAGAGTGAAAAAAAGGGAAAAGAGGAAAAGGGGAAGGATCCCTGGGGAAACCCCCGACAGCAAGGGGGGAAGGAGAGGGGGAAAACCCGGAAAATGAGACATGAAGGAGCGGCGGGAAGGTAGGAAGAGAACCCAACGAGAGCGGTGCCCGGGAACCGATGATGCGGACATGTTGAGGGGGAGGTGGTGATAAACAGTGTAAAAATGCGCAGAGAGATCCAAAAAAGGCCGCAATGATAGTTACCCGCGATTTTGCGTGGGAGGCATTTGAAACTTAGAAAACTTTTGGGGGAGTGTAGGGCGGAAACCGGATGCAGGGGTCTAGAAGGAGTTAGCAGAGAGATAGCGGATGGCAAATAAGCCCAAACGTTCCATGAGTTGGGGGGGGAAGGGGGGGTTAGAGACTGGGGGTTTATTTGGGCGGGGGGAAGGGGTCCAGAGGGGGTTTTTTTAAGTAAGGGGGATTTTAAAAAGGGTGTTTAAAGGGGGATGGGGAAGATCCAGGGAAAGGGGAGTTACAGATTGTAGTGGGGTGAGAGGGGAAGCTGGGCAATGGATGGACAAAGAGGGGAGGGAATGGGGTCACTAGAGCAAGGGGGGGGCAGAGACCCGGAGAAGCGGGGACACTTCTTTTCTGAGTCGGGAAAAGGGCCTAGCAGATTAGAGGATGTGCGGGGAGGGACAGGAGGGTGTTAATTGGGGATTGGAGGGTGATGTTTTGCGGATGTTTGGTCAATTTTTTCTTTAAAGGAGTGGCCAGGTCTTCAGCACAGGGGTTCAGTGACCGGGGCCTGAGCTTTGGCTGGGGGGGGAGTGAAGGTATAAAAACAGAGTTTTTGGGTTGTTGTGTAGTGTTGAGATGAGGGGGTGAAATATTTTTTTTTGGGGCGCGGGAAAGGGCGTGTGGTAGGTTGATGAATTGTATGGGAAAGTCGCAATACTTTGACTTTTCCACAGCCGTCAGCACACCTGGAACAGCGCTGAATAGGAGTTGAGGCTTTTGTCCCAGGCTCGGGCGTTGACTCTGGTGGTATGGGTGTGAGAGGTCCCATTGCCGGGGTGGAGTGAGAGTTTCATTGAAATTTTAACGCCAGGTCAGGACAGGAGAGAGGGAGATTGGGGGCATGAGGACGTAGGGTGTCGGAAGCCCCTGAGTGTTGATAAGGGAGTTTTGGGAATGGGCGACGGGTAGGTTTTTTCCAGAAAAGGCTGAAATTTTGTTGAAGTAAAAAAAAAAGGTTTGATGAGAGTTCATAAGGAGATTTGGGTAAAGTTAGAAATTGAGCAAGGCGACAGAAGATAGATAAAGGAAGTTGCCATCCTTGTGAGTTGGAGAGTCGGAAACTGCGAGAGGCCAAGGAAGGGGTTTATGAAAAAAAAAGAAGGGGGGGAGACCTGGGGAGTCAAGGGGATTTGAAATCCCCCCTGATGATGTGGTATTTCAGTTGGAGGAAAAATGAGAAGCGGCGCAAAATAACCAAAACTGGCGGGGTGACCCGGGGGGGTTGTAGATAACTGCGATTGTGGAAAAGGGCCGAAAGGTCTGGGGTGTGGAACTCAAAGGAGGGAAAATGAATAGGGGAAGGGGGAATGACCTGGTAGGTGCAATGTAGACGAGAAGTATCCCAACCCCTCCACCCGGGTTCGGGTCGGGGGGTGTGGGTAAGTTTTAGGCCGGTAGGGGGGGCAGCAAGGGTTTCGGTGTCTGTTTCGGGAGCAAGTTTCTGTGAGAGCAGGGATTGAGGAGTTAAAAAGGAAAAGGTCAGGACAGCAGTGATTTTAAATTACAGCGGATCGGGGTTCCACAAGCACTTTTAAATGGGAGGGGAAAAAAGCGTACAACAAATATTCGAGGTTAGAGGGTTTCTGGGGAGAAAAGGGGGGATGAGCAGTAAAGGGAAGGTGGCCGGGGTTTTGGGAGAGATGTCTCCTCAGCAAAAAGGGGGAAAAATGAAAAGTGATTGCGATGTTCAGGAATAGAGCGTGTTTGTGCGCACCCAAAAAAGAGGATGGTTTGGGGTAGGTAAATAAGAAAAGTAATGATGGATCTTGCTGTAGGGGGAAGGGGAGGGGAGTAATGTGGATGGAGTTTTTTGGGAGGTATACTGGGGGTAGGAAAGGGGGGAAAAGGGGCAGCAAGTAGATTGCAAACGAAGTGGTCTCAAAGTGTGGGAAAAAGAAAACAGCTACTTACAAGTACGTTTCTGCCCTTCTGCCACGGGGCCAAAAATTGGCAAAATTCAATAGTCACTTTATAAAGCGTCACTTAATCAATGGGCAGACCAAAAGGTTTGCAGACCCCCAAGCCCCCAATATATGTGTCTTTTGATTAGATCACCACTTCGGGTGACAGAAAGGGGGGGGGTTAAAAGGATAGCGCAAGGAAGTTCTTAAAGGGCTATTGGGTATGGGGCATATTAAAATAAAACAACCCTAAATATTTAAAGCAGAGCTGGGACTTAAAGGGCAAAATGCCAGAACAAAACAATATAATCACCAGTTTTGGGGAATTCTCTATCTGAGCCCGTGTTGGGTTCAGGAAATTCCAAAAAGAGTTTAGGGGTTTCAGTAGGGAAAGAAATTTTTTTTGCAGGAGGTTTGGGGACGGAGGGGGCCCCCCATAAATACTCTTTTGAAAAGGTAGTTTTTAAATTAGGTTTTTTTGGGCCCCAAAAAAATTCAACATTGATTTTGAAGTTTAGTGAGAATGGAGTGGGAAATAAAAAGGGTAAGGATTTGAGATATAAAAGTATTGGGGGGAAAGTACATTTATTAAAAATTAATGCGAGTAGCCGGGAAAAGGGGGGAAATTGGTTAAGTCTATTAATTCTTCTGATAATGAACACTAATACCCTCCAGTTTTTTTTTTTGGTGGTTTTAAATTTTGGGTATTTTTTGTTTCCTAGTTAGGGGACAAAAGAGGTTCCCCAAAAAAAATTTAATTTTGGGGTAGTTGAGATTTTAAGGAAGAATGAAAATGATAGGGAGCAGTATGATTTTGTTATGTTTAATTTGTAGTATAAATATAGCATAAAATTCCAATAGGGGAGGAATGGATTTATGGCTGTTGGCCCAAAAGTTAAAATATCATTGCATATAGGGCTGGTTTTGGGTATTTTTTTTATGGTAACCCCTTTTTAAATTTGAGAGGATTTTTCCCAATGTTTCTGTAAAGGCTCAGCACACAAATCATAGACCAAGGGGGACAGTGGGGGACCCTTGTCTTGTTCCATTGGAAATGGGGAACTTTTTGAGAGAAATCCGGACGAGTAGACCCTTGAGGGGAAGAGAATATAATGACTTATGGAATTTAAAAATGGGTTTCAAAAACCCAAATTTTAAAAAACCCCTTTCATATAACCCCATTTATTGTTTTAAATTTCTTTCTCTTGTCTATGACAGAAAAAAAGCAAGGGGGAGCTTTTGTGAATTTGCAATTTTCAAGACATCCAAAACTCCCGATCCAACCCCTCTGTCTGCCTTTGTGAACCCCCCCGGTCCTTGCTGATCAGGGTGGGAAAGGGTTCATTGGTTTTGTTTTCTAGGGTTTTTTGGGATATTTTGATATAGAGTTGAGTGTGAAATTGGTCGTAGTTTGTAACTAGGTCCCTTGATTTCCCCGGCTTTTGGGATAGTAAAAATGGTTGCACAAAGATCCTGCCGGTAGTGTGCCTTTGGTTTTGATGGTATAAAAGAACGGGACAGATGTGGGGTAAGGGTGGGGGGAAGGTTTAAAAAACCTTAGATGGCCATTGGGGGGGAATTTTTTGCATTTTAATTGTTTTTATAGTCCCCTCAATTTCTGGGGGTTTATAGGTGATTTAAGGGAAAACAATTGTCCTTGGTCAAGGAGGGGAGTGATATTTATTTAAGATTTGTCAATATCTTCTTTTTCACTGCTGGAATGTTTTGTCTGAACTAAATTGTTAGTGATCTATAGTATGTTTCAAATGCTTAGAAAAATTTTTTGGGGATCTATATTTTTGTGTTATTGGGGGATGTAAGTACGGGGTTTTGGGTCTGGCTTGGTTGTTTTGATCCTTTTGGCTAGGAGTCTGCGGGTCTTCACCTTTTAAAAAAAATTCCAAAAGAATCTATTTAAAATTCTCATATTTTTTGTAGAGCAAAAGTGCTCAATTGCCTTCGGGGGAAAAAGCAAGTTTTTCCCTCTGTTTTTTTGAAGGGTTTAAATTTTAAAATTTGGGGGCTAAATTTTTAATTTGTCTAAAAATTCAGTGAGCGTCTTTTCGTTTCGTTTTTTTCTAGTTGATATGTTCAAAAAAATTCCTTTTATATAGCTTTAGTGGACAACAAGGGTTTTTTCTGAAGGTGTCGAAGGAGTATTTAGTCAAAATATTCTTTAAGGGGAAATTTTAATTTTGAGGTTTTTTCTGGATTTAAGTAAAAAGTTGTTTTAGGGCCGGGGTATGAAAAGGAGGGGAAAAAAAAAGATCTTGTGGTAAGAAATTGGGGATGATCTGACCATGTTATGCCCATTTTTGAGTTAAAGAATAACAGTTTCTTGTCTATTTTAAAAGGAAAAATTTAATTTTCGAGTGAGTGTTCCGCTGCAGAGTATTTTGAAATCTATTTCTTCTGGGGGGAATACCGCCAAGGATCTGTAAATTTTCCCCAATATTACATTTTAATTTTGGCTGTTTTTGAGCAACCCTTTTGGGTCTATCTTGGTTTATTATTACCATATTAAAAAATCCACAATACCAGGTTACCTTTAAGTAGCTTTTTTGGTTTTTTGGGAGAAAACCCGGAAACAAAGGATGTTGATGCTTTTTCGGCATACGTTAAGATATAAAAAATTCAAGTGCATTTTTAGAATTATATACGGCCCCTTTGGGGGGAAAAACGATTGTATAGGGAAAAAAAAACCGAACTTGATAAAAATTGAGACTCCCGCTTTCTTAGATCCCGCGCAAATGGAACCCCTGAGGAAATCTTTTATGTTTAAGTCTAAAGGTATTTTTATTATGTAGGGGTTTTTCCTCAAGCACTACATCTGCCGGGGGTGTGCGTACATCTTTTCCTAAAAGTGATTCTTGAACGGAGAATTGAGACCATTTCATTTGGTGAAAAACTTAATACCCATAATGGAGAAGTAAAAGAAAGTAGATCAATATGTATTGTTAAAATTGAATTTTATAAAAAGTATGTAAGTTCAAAGGGAAAGTTAAAACTGGAATAAAAACTTATAAAAAAGGGGAAATTTGCTTAAACATAGAGCCCACATTTGAACTGTTGAAATGTTGAAATAGAGAATGCATAGAAAAATATTTCCGCAAACGGGAAAAAAACAGTGGGGCAAGTCAAAATTCCTATTCAAAAAAATTTAAAACTCTAGTGGCTATTGAAAAAAACCCAAAACCTTTAAAATATAATGAAAACAATCCCCCTTTTGATTTTTTTTGGTTTACACCACAGAAAATTTTAAATTATTCTTTTATTTTCTTTTATTTCCTCATGGATACTTTCATGTTAAATTCCAATTTTTTATTAAGGCTTCCTTTCTATTTAATAAAATTTTCCTCCCTGACAATTTTTTTAAATTTTAATAATTTAATTTAAATCCCTTTTTTGTTTTTCTTGTTTTGGCTGGAATCTTTTTTAATTTCGAGGGTAAAACGGGGAAATAAAAAAGCTTGGGAAAGGGTTTTTAAGTGTTTTTTAATTGAAAAATCCTTTTAAATTTTGTAGAATTATTCCCATATTCTTTTAATTTTAAATATTTTTTTTTTTTCTATCATATTATTTTATTAAAATTAAAACCATCAAACTTTATTTTTTTTTAAAATTCAAATAATTCAGGGTTTTCCAATTTTTAAAATTTTCCTTCTCCCATCAAAACTTTTAGGCAAAATTTATTTTCCCCTTTTAATATTTTATTTCTTTTAATTAAATTTAAATTTGAAAAATTTTTAACATTTTTTTTCAAATTGTTTTTCCCCTGTGATTAAAGTTTTTATCCCCCCTATTTTTTATATCAATTAAATTAACGGAAAATTTTAAACATTTTCCCAAGGGTAATAGACTGGAAACAATTTTTTTTCAAAATTAATTTTAAAAGATTAAATAAATTTACCCCCTTTTTTCTATTCGGGGGGGAAAAATTCCCGATTTTTTTGGGTTTTCTTTTGGTTTTTTAAAAATTTCCTAAAAGATTAAAACAAAATTTTCCAACCCTTTTAAAAAATTAAAGTACCCCTGGGGAATTTTTTTTTTTTTTTTTTTTTTTTTTTTTCCCCCTTTTTTTTTTTTTTTTTTTTTTTTTTTTATTTTTTTTTTTTTTTTTTAAATTTTTTTTTTATTTTTTAAAACTTTTCAAAAAAACCTTTTTTTTTTTTTTTTTTTTTTTTTTTCCCCCATTTTGGGATTTCAAATTTTTAGACGAAAACTCTAAAAAGGTATAATCCAGGAAAAAAAATAGAAGTCGTTTTTGGTCCTGGAGGGGCGGAAACAGTTAAAAACAAATTCTCCCTAGCGTGAAAAATTTTTAGGAAAGTGGAACGGAAATTAATGATGCGCCTTCCATGGGAAAGGGTTGTTTAAAAGGTGGTTCCTCTTCTTGGGGGTGAGGCTAAAAGGGCCAAAATTATTATAAACTGGGGCCCCCTTTTGTACTTCTAGGGGTTTTCCAAAAAAGGGAGCATTTTCCCATGGGGGTAAACGGGGAAAGATTTGAGTCTGGAAACACGCTTACTTAAGCCCCCCAAAAAAAATCCCCTTGTGTAAAAATTTGGGCCTAAAGGGGGCTGAACTTTGAAGGAGGTTTGGGTGGGAATTTTCCCGTTGATCAGTCTGGGGCAGGGTGAGATTAAAGGAACCTATGAGGAGGATGGTTTCTCAAAAAAATTTGGGGAGCAGGAAATTCAAAATGGGGCCTGTTTTTTTTACTAGGGGGCCTTTTCCACATATCCGTTCTAATCCAAGGGGTCAGGAAGGGGTTTAAAAGACCCCCCTCACGTGGCTGGAAAAGGGTGCCCCAGTGAAAATGTTGCTTTTAAGGTTTAAAAGTTGGTGGGGTTTAAAAAAATACAACGAGCCGGAAAGCAACTGCTCAATCCCTGGGCCGCCAGATTGGTGGGGAAAATTTAGGTCAATGATCTTTTAGAAATAAATTCAATTTGGTGCATGTAATCTTTTTTCCCTGCTATTTTAAATTAAATTTTGGTTCCCCCCCCCAACCTGGGAAATAAGTTAAATAAAAAATAAAGACTAGGGGAGCAAAAAAGTTGAAAAATTTTTATAAAAAAAATCTTTAAAGGTTTTTAAAGGCATTTTTTGTAACTTCCCTTGTTATACAAATTGTATTTTATTTTTTTTTAGTTATATCAGGTTTTTTAAAAAATTTTTCACAAGTTAACTGGTTAGGGAAATTGTGTGAGGGGGGGGGTAAGCAATTTTTTAAACTTGTTTTTTTTCCCAAAGATGGTTGGAAAAAAAGGGCGTGAACCCAAATTCCCCAAGAAAATTTAATTCCTGATCCCCAAATTGGCACCATGCTAGTGCTAGATATTTTTATAGGGTGACATAACTACAACCTACAATAGAGAAAGGGAAGATAAAAGGTAGGGGACGGAGATGTTTGCATTATGGCGTGGTGGTAGCTGTGCTATTGTAAATTGTAGGCTATTCTGAAAAGATGGGATTTTTGAAATCAGAAAAGGTAGTAAAGAATCTGATTTGTTGGGGCAATGAGTTCCAGAGTATGGAAAATTTGGAGATGATTTTGTAAGCAGCTAATACAGGGAGAGCAGAGAAGAAGTTCCTGTGAGGAGCGAAGATTTCTTGAGGGGCGGTATCTGGAGATTAAGGCAGAGTTGTGGGGGGCTGTACGGGTTATGGAGCGCCCTATATGTCATTGTTAGCAGCTTGAATGTATTTGGCAAGCAGTGGGTAGTAAGTGGAGGAATTACCTGAGGGAAGAGGAAGAGTAACGAGAGATAAAAAGTATCACCTAGGCAGCAGAATTAAGGATAAATTGAAGAGGAGCAAGAGTACTAGATGGGAGAGATGGGAGGCCACAGAAAATACTGTTGTAGTAATCCAGGAGATGATGAGGGCATGAACAAGTAATTTTTCAAAGTCAAGAAATGAGTGGAACAGGAAATATTTTTCAGATTGAGGCGGCAGGAGGTGCTCAGGGCTTCAATGTGTAGTTTATAATACAGGGCAGAGTCAAGGGTTTTCCCAAAGCAGCAGACTTGTGGTACTGGAGAGAGCATGGAGCTGTAGTGATTGTGATAGATAGATAGATCAGATGAAGAGGTGGAGTGGGATGGGGGAAAGATGATGAACTTTGTTTTCTCCACACTGAGTTTAAGGAAGCAGGAGATGAAACAGGATATGGTCGATTGACACTGTCACATACATGCTTACCAGCACATGACGTAGGGGCCACTGTAAAGGGGTTAATTTATTTCTACTCAATCTTATTTTCATTCCTCTTCCACTCAGATGGCAAATTGAACATAAATCCCCCCCCCCCACCTCCCAACACAGTTCAGGCACCCCAGAAATATATGCTGCCAACACCCTCCCATGAAAAATCAATAATCAAACGGAGGAGAAGGAACTCAGCTACCCACAAACACCACTCACCAGCACTCGTAGGGTTAAAACACTCTAACCAAACACTGCTCTCCAGCAGTCACAGGGTTAAACACTAACACAGTGCTTTAGAGCATTCACAGGGTTAAACAATATAATCGAGGCTCAGAATTCTTAGAGTATACAAGGACCAAACAAAGTTTTAAGCTTTAATAGTAAACAGGTACAGTGTTTACATAAAATACAAAAAGAAAAATACAATAAGGTGAAATACATACATACTGTACAAGCAATACAGTCATAAAATAAAAGGTATAAATTGCAGAAAACACCTAACACTTACAAATGTCCCAGGGCAAGGAAATAATTGGGATGCAGCTCTGCTGATGGCTGAACCTCAATCTGTGAATACAGTTTTCCCCTGAGAAACATATTTTATAATCTGTCCAGTTGGTTCAGGTTTCAAAGGTTCCCATCAGCTTATTGGGATAATTTGTTGTCCCTGACTGGCTGATTAGGTGATGAGGGAGAAGGTACAAAAGTAGCTTATTTTATGTATCTCTTGATTGACCCATTATAACATATGTTGGGGATGTCAAGGGTGGATAGACATGTAAAGATCTGGTCCTCCTTTGAAGTAAATAAAGCTATGTAAAATGTCCCACTTGGAGATAACCTGTTTCCCCCGTTAAAGAGTTTTAGTGGTTGAATACCAGAGTTAATTATTCTTAAATACACTAGGTTATAGACGGGGAATACACATAATTCATCTTTGGTGAGGGGTGTATACATAAATATGTAGTCACTTGGATATACTATTGTAACGCCTCACTTACGTCCGGCACCCTCCTGGGCCGTCATGGGGGTATTTCGCTCCTGGATCGCCGTCTTTGGTAAACGGAATATTGGCACTCAGACACAGGGGCTTCTTTCAACTGGCCTCAGCCTGTTTATTTTTTGGCACAGGTTTACAGCCTTCAGTAATAAAACAAATAAACATCTCCGCCATCTGGTCACTTACTAACCTTAGTGAGACCCTCTCTCAGCTGTGGTCTGAGTCTACTACTCCGGACCACTACATACAGTACACCTTTGACCAGCCACCACTGGTATACAGGCTTCCCACAAGCCTCTGGGGGCAGAGCATCTCTTCAGCTCCACTGCCAGGAAGCAGACCACGCCCCCTGATTCCCTGGAGTGGGAGGCCTTTTAAACGGTTCTCCAGAGACATACCCAAAACCTGACCTGGAATGCGGGGACAGCCACCCACCCAACACTATGGCTGTCCCAAAAAAGCCACCCCATACATAGCCGCCTAGCAGCTATTCTAGCCACTACTGTAAGTGTCAGTACTATATCATTACTGACATAATATAGGTGACTTTTCCCCACTGAGACCAGGTCCTCAGTGGCGCATCTTATGTATGTCTCTAGCCTCACACCCTCTAGTGGCAGAAACCTGCGACTATCGGGGATCGCTCTGTCACACTATATATAACAAAAGTCTCCTATTACACCATATACACTGGTATATACTGTATATAACAGTTTTCTTTTACACATACATAACACACATTTCTATGAAAGACAGTCTGGGATCCTGGAAAAATGAGAGTTAACATCTGGGCCAGAGATGTAAATTTGAGTGTGGTCAGCATACAAGTGGTACTGAAAGCCATGTGATCCTGTGAGCTCACTGAGTCCAGGGGTACAAAAAGAGAATAATAGTGGGCCCAGGTCTGACCCTGAGGGACCCCAACAGATAGAGTGCAAGAGGTAGAGGTGGAGGAAGAGTGCGAGACGCTGAATGTCCAAGAGTTAAGAGGAGATCCAAGACATAGTCTGTGATGCCAAGGGAAGAGAGAATTTGTAAGAGTAGGAAGTGATAAACTGTATTGAACGCAGAGGACAGATCTAGGAGGAACACAAAGTAGTGACGTAGTGTGCGTGAGGCTTTTGCGGCCATCAAGTCATTGGCGACTTTAGTTAGGGCAATTTCGTAGAGTTTAAGGAAAGATGGGAGGATAATTCAAGATATCAAATAAATAGGGTTGTGGATTTTGCACCAGTCAAACATCCAGGGCATATTCCAGGGATCAGCGGTATGTCACGGAAATCAGCGGTGTTTCGCTTTGATATAGAAAATTTCACTTAATAATCGATGCAGAAGAAATTGTAGCACTCACTGATTCTTTTCCGTTGTTTTTTTTTATTCAGCGTATAGTAAAACATGGGGCACATGAACAGAGAGCAACACATAGAGACGACACTGACTTAGCCTATGGCCATTTCACATCATCAAGACCTTGATGAAGCGTCTGATGATATGAAACAGCCGTAGGTTGAGTCAGTGTCGCTCTCTGTCCATGTGTCGCTGTTTTACTAAATGCTGAATAAAGATCAACGGCAAAAGAATTGGTGAGTGCCACAATTTCGATTGCATCGATAATTTAAGATATACTTGCTGTTCAAGAAGTTTTAAGGAAAATGGTAGTGGATAAATGAGGGAATATTAAAATTAAGAGGTTGAATTGAGAGATGACTTCTTCAGCATACCTGTGACTGTTGCATGCTTGAAGGAGGAGGGAAAGATTTCAGAGGTTAGCGATAAATTGAAAATATAGGTTAGGATTGGGATAATCAGTGTTGGGGGTTTGGACTAGGTGGAATGTTACTGAGTCAAGGGCAGGTAGTTAGGTGGGGTTCTGAGAGTAGTTTGGTAAGGGTGTCATGAGTGATGGTGGCAAAGTGGGTTATAGGAGAAGAGCATTGTGCAGATATATAGACAGATTGTAGGGACCATAGGTGGAAACTGAATGTTGTCGATCTTGCTTTAGAAGTGTGTGTTAATATCTATAGCTGAGATAAGTGTGGCTGGAGAAGGGATGAGTAGGGGAATTTAAGGGGTTGAACGGTTTTTAGGGTTTTGAGATAGAGAAGATATGAGATAGTCGTAGTCTTTTGGCAGAAGTAAGTAATAGTACCCCT